>VUQG01028960.1:0-14636 GCA_015106755.1 Etia nguti | reverse complement strand
CCTGACAAACGGTAGTCCACTGGCCAGACTAATCCATGTGTCTCCACCACCGGCATTCTTGGTATTTCCAGTGTCTGTGGGTCTGACCGCTGACCACTGCTGGATAACTTTCAGTGGCTGGAAAACCTCCTGGAAAATCCAACATTTGGAGCAGACCAGGAATGTCAGCCATCTTCCCCTTTTTACACATACTGCTACCTCAGTTTCCTCCAGCGTCAGCTGACTGAAGCACTGTTAAAGGCTGGGTATTGAGTCCTCTGTCATTTCTAATACAAAGTTAAATGTGTCAGACCTAAAATTTAATGCCATGTTAAATTCATATTCATACTCTTGCTGCTATTTCTATCAGCAGTGACGTCATCAATGAACACTGATGACCCGGCTCCACTGGCAGCCATACATGCCCATGACATAATATTACTTCCGCTGTGTTTGACGGATAACGTGGTATGCATTATCTGTCATGAGCTGTTTGACTCCTTATGCATACTTTTTCTTTTTTTTAAACTATCTATCTTTTATCTTCATCTTGGTTTCACCTTTCCAAAGAATTTCTTTTGGATCAGGACAGTGTTTTCTGGCAAAGTCTAATTAGTGTTTTGCTCCTTACTGTAAGCTCTCTGTATTTTCATTCATGAGGGCGTCTCTTGATTATGGACTACCTCCCTGAGAGTGGTTTTGACTTGGTTAGATTTTGTTTTTCTTAACCATGGAAATAATTCTGTGATCATGCACGTTAGTTGTCTTCTGTGGTTTTTCAGACCTGCTAGTCTTGTTCACCGGGCAGTTCATTCAAAGTGATCGAGTTGATCACTTGTAAACTTTTTGCTGTCTCTCTGAGGTTTATTTTAGTTTTAAGCCTATTAAAGGACTCCCGACTTTCATTGACATCTCTGAACCTAATTGAGACTTCCAGTGAACAGCTACCAAATGCAAGTTAAGTACTTGCAATCCACTCTAGATCTTTTATGCCTTTTATGCTCATCTTTTAATGGAATAATGAAGGAACAGGCCTCACTTGGCAGTGAATCTGCTTGTCAGTCAATTGTCCAGTTACTTTTGTGCCTAAATGGCGAACTATGTATCAAAATGTCTGTAATTCCTAAACTGATATGTCACTACTTTTGTAAACCTCTGTTCACACCATGGTTGTTTGATAAAAAAGAAATCCACTGTGGTGGTGTACCACTGTTACACCACCATAAACCCATCAAGGTTGAAGTGTATAAAGGAAGTAGCTGAGTAAAGAAAACATGTGCAAATACACGCTAAAGCTAGACTAGACTTGGTAATGGTAATGTAACTGGTCTTCTAACTGCTCATCTACATTGTCTGCAGCTGTCCATGTGTGCATCTGTAAGTAAGTAAGTATAATCCATCTATTAGTGAGATACTGGCTGTGGAAGCTTGGTGTGTGTGTGACCACATGTATCGTCTGGTGCATCTTGACAAAGTGTATGAGCAGATTCAGTTCTGTTTGTGGAGAACCTAACAGGCAGTGTGTTCCAAACTGAACTTAGAAATAATTTTCCCAAGGTCTATTCATGGCTATATGTCAACTTAAATGTCTTTCCATTTCCCATTTTCAATAGTTTCAACCCCCACAAGAATTTTATGATTTGCCCTTCTGTGTGTGTGTGTGTGTGTGTGTGTGTGTGTGTGTGTGTGTGTGTGTGTGCGTGCCTGTGCGTGATAGGACACCAAGAGAATCTGGGCTTCGGTAAGCCCGCTCTCAAGTTCAAATTGAGGCCAGATGCTTTGAGATGCTAAAGAGCCAAACCTGTCTGCTGTCAAACTGTCACAAATGCACAAAACACACTCCTTCACTCACCTATTCACCTATTCTATCACTCTTTCCCTTCCTTTCTTTTTTTCCCCACACTTCCTGACTCTATCTCATTTCGCCATGCACATGAAAAATGTGGGCCTCCACTGCCATGGCAACGCTTCCAAACAGAGGGAGAGGCTAAGGTCTGCAACAGCAACAAGTTGGTTGTAAAAGCAGAGAAGGAAAAAAAATGGAGCAAAGGAGGACCTGTTGCCAGCTACTCTGCACAGACTTGCACTTTGTTAGAAAACTTATTTCTCCAGTTTTTTTTTGTTTGTTTGAGTTTTTTTTAAAAAGAAAATGAAAAAAATGAAGTCGGAGCTCAACACGAAAAAAGTTAGAATGTCAAACAAAGAGTGAAGAGAGATTCGGCTCTAGGGTGATGAGTTAATGAGGACTAAGAAAGTATGCATGCATTCAGCAAAACACACACACTGAGACTGTAAAGCCTAGCCATGTGGGGGTAGGTGACAGTGAGCGCCCACTCAGACAGACAGTCATTGTGTAGGAATGATGGAATAATATAACCTCAGGTCTTCTGGCAAAACTTTAAAAGACGTGTCTCATTTTACAGTGGTGTCGGCTTACTTCATTATAATACCATTTCTTGCCCGTTTGAAGTTTTATTGTGGCGTTTCAGCGAGTAGATGCATGACAAATAAAGAGGTGAGCAGATTAGGGGTGGACTGATTGCCTTATTGTGCGTGCTTGTGTGTCACTGCCTTGCCTGTACTTGTGGATTCTCTTTTGTTAGCAGCCATCGAGGATTATTGTGACTCACCTAGCCTGTTGATTTTCACTCTACCTCTGTCTCTCTCTGTTTCAATCCACTGCGATCACTTGTCTCAAGATTAATCAAGGCCACCCAGGATCTGTATACCAGAGTGGCATATTTCTGCTGCGAGTGCTCAATTTCGTGTCATGCACTCTCACTGTCCAGCTGTGGAAGTACTTGAGTGCCACTGATCAATATATACAGCTCAGTGGCCACCCATCATAATGTGTGGTTCTTATTACCACTTGCATACGGATATTTTTGCAGCGCCGACTGTGATCTGGTGATTTTTATTCTTTCCACTTGTTGTTCTGATCTATACACTGGCTTTACCTTTGGTTAGTCACACTGGGGTGCTGCAGTTAAAGAATGAGCAGTTGAAAATCTAGCTGCATAGACCAGCGAGCAGGGAGTGGTATGAAACGGTGAGGATGGAAAGGAGTGACAGGAGAGAGGTGGAGCAACAGTGAAGCTCAGGAAACAAAGAAGCGAGAATATCGAAGGGGAAACAGGTGAAATTGAGCAGAAGTGCTAAAGAGGATGAAATGGGAGGAAGGAAGTTGAAGTCATCATTTATTCTCATGAATGCAACGTCTGAGGAACACCTAAGCTAACTACACATTTAATGCCTGAGATATCTTAACATTAAAAACAAGTGCAATTTCCACAGTACATCTCAGTTTTTCTATATGATAAAGAAATGCTGCTGTAGGAAACCGAAGAAATCAGTCAGCACAATTCTTTGGACTTTAATCTTTACTGTAACACAACTATATAAAAAACAGAAATTTCTATAGTACATAGAAAGATTCCCCATCTTCTGTAATTTAATTGTTACTTATTATTACTTAATTACTTTAGTTTACATGAATGGCCACAGGGGAGGATCTTATCAATATGGAAAGCTGTAAAACTTGTGAAAATACAGTTACAAATCCAAAATTTGTGCCTAATTAAATTTTTCTGTCAAGCAGTCCTTGTGGGCTGGATTTGGGTCTTTGCTGGGCCCACTCTGGCCCCTGGGCCTTACATTTTTCTTTTATACTTATTTATGTTCTCCTCAAATTTCAAAACCTCTGTCTATTCTTGGAATTATTTTTTTAGTGGCTCCATACTGTAGTGGTTTACACATTTGCTTGGGAAGCGCTAGGTTGCTAGTTCATTTCCAGCTGTGGACACAAATCCACCTTTGGGGTAGTGTCAGGAAGGGTATCGGTGTAAAATGCTGCCAAATCAAACATGCAAACACCTTGTGAAAAATGGAGGAGACAAAAGTACTTTTGTTAACAATGTGAAATACATAAACACTCACTTGCAATATGTTCTTACATTATTAAATTCAGCAGGATTATCCCAACAGGTGGAAAAGTCTCATTAAGGGGCCAAACTTTGCTGGCTGGCTGGCCAGGCCACACCCACAGGTGTTTTGCTGCGTCCCACTTGCCTCGGAAATCGGACTGACATTACCCATGAGTTGAGCTTGTTCCAGTAGTAAATTTGGAAAAGCAAGAAAAAAAAAGGTTTTGCTCCTTAGCAAGGTGGAACAATGCACTTTAAACACCGCTGCAGCAGGTTCATGCATAAAGCCTGGTCAATGCTCTGTGTGTGGCTTATTTAGCCAGCAACAAATTCACAACAGTGGAAGCAAAGATTAAAGGTTTTACAGTTTTATTACCGTTTATGTGCAATGCTGCCGTCTTGGATTGTGAAGTCAGTGTTAGTGGGGCTCCTCCATCTTTCTGAGGAGGTGTTTCAGTTGAAAATTCGGACTGTGAACTCAGAAATTCCGACTTCCAACTTCAAATGAAATTCACCATTTTCTCCTCATGCCTGAGACATTTGCTGAGTGAAGATTTGAGGCCAAAAATAATGTGTTTTTTTTTTCAGTTAATTCATCAGAAACTGTTCAGTAAATTACATTTTTCTGACAGTATTTTGAGAGCTTTTGGCAGACAGTGAAGTTAAAATACAGATATCAGAAATGTAGAAGATATTTATAATCAAGATGAGATTAGAGCTGAGATAAAAGCAGAATGAATACTGGATGTACTTTAATTGGGGCGATCCAATGCAGGTTTAAATAAACAGAAGGCACACTGCAGTTTATGCATTTCCTTGTTCTACCTGCTCCAGTGTGAGCATTTTCTGTTTTGCTCTATTGAAATTAGTCTATAATGGGGACTTTTGTGTCTTTTGTCAAACCATGTTCAAATTTTAAAGGATTAATTAAGCAAATTTAGCCCTGTGTGTCAGTAATGGATACGTTTATCATGATTAGGGCATACGCTAGTTTTTTACAATGTCATCAAGCTGCATGTCCTGGATTACAAAGCAAAGCACTGTTTGCTAGTTACAATATTTAAGTTTAATCAGACTGCCACACTCTGCTGCTTGACCGCATGTACTCATAAACCCTCGGGTTTTACAGGACCGAAGACGCTTCAGCATGACTTGTTTTTACAGCCATAACACAGCTGTGGCCTGCCGTGCAGATTTCACTTCATGTTGTTGCCGTCTTCGGCTTGTTGGGTTGAAGGAAAATTCCTGCAAGCCGACATGAGTAACAGCATTTTTGCTCGGTCAGCAGGAGGTGGTTCAGCAAAGACAAGTTGTCTCGCTTCACATTTGATTTGAGACGTTAAGGTGCTCAGACCTCTGTCTCTGCACTGGCAAAATAATGATAAACAGGATTATGGATGCACGGTTCTCCCTAAAGCTCATTTCTGCTTGGCTCCTCTTTTTGGGCAACCTGATATTGGAAAATCCCCTAAAACCCCAGGCAACACTCTCAGCCAGCCTTCCTTTGTGTGTTTACCCCTTATCCCCCTTCTTTTTCTTTCTTCGTATTCTCACTTTTCTAAGTTTGTCCCGAGCCCAGCAGCAGAGTCTCCGGAACAGCTCTGAGGTTGCATGTGATTGCAAGGGGCGATCCATCGCTGCACAATAATGGGGTTTCGTCTCCTGGGTAGGACTGGCATTATTAACAGACTTATCATAACGGGATTATTTCCCCGTCACAGAACTGACTTCTGGATCTTGTTAGAGAGCTACCTGGGAACTTATTTCTTCTATCAACCCTGCTCTTGTTCATCCTGGGCCAGTTGGTACCTTGTAGATGCTCTCACATCCACTTGGTGTATTTCCAGTTCCTGTCAGAAGCAGTAAGGCTGCTTTTAAGCGGTTCAGCATCATTTAATAGTTTTAGAGTGTCAGGATGTGGTGTAAAGTGCCCCTGGGTTGACCCCATCACAGCTAGCTGTAACACTATTGGAGTTTATTTTTGAACGCCGAATCAAATACCTCGCCGGGAGAAATGCCTCATGAAAGACTATCAGAATGATTTCAGGCACTTGAGATATTTTCTATATTTAGTGGTGATGGCTGTTTTTTCTCTGCCTGTCTTGTGCTGCTGACAGCAGAGGAGGATGCGTGTAATGAGGAAGGTGGAGGAAGCGGTGAGGGCGGATGGAGCGGATTGTGAAAGTATTTTCACTTTCTCAGAGGAACCAAGGAGGAGAGGAGGCCTTCAATAACTTTTAAGAACCAACCAGTGAGCAACATCAGAGGGGGAAATTAGCTTTTGAGATTTGTTGCCTGAGTAGCCAGAACAAAACCCTGCCCTCGGAGGTCACAGGGGTGGGAGGAGAGGGCAGAATCAGACCAGCCGCCCCCCACCCCATTCCTCAGGAGGAGGGGGTCACGGTTGACGGTCGCAGAGGCTTGTTAATTCTATTATCCCTGCCTGAGAGGTCCTTGTCAGGGCTGGGAGTGAAGAGGAGAAGGGTGGGGGTTAGTGGTGGCTGGATCAAAGGGGAAAGGAGGTTGTGTGAGGCGCGATTATTTTGGCATTGGAAATGATCACATACCACGCATATCTTTATCTCCTTGACTCACGAGTACTCACGAAGCCTGTCTCGTCTCTTTAACTCCCCGTCACTCTCCGCCACGTACTCGCAGACAGTTTAGTCAGTATGGAGTGAAATGGCAGGAATTGAATCATCCTGCTTACTGATCACGAATGAATAGTTTGAGCCATTACATATGCTTTCCCTGAACTCCTATCCAGTGAGTTGCATTTTTTCAGTGATAAAATCAAAGCGTGATACTGTAAACTTGATTACTTGATCAAGATTTAATCATTAATGACAAATAAAATCCATTATTTCAGCATACTTTCACGAACAATCAAAACATTTAATCTTTTCTTACCCAACAGAGCTGCATGTGAAACAGCAAATGCCCAGTTAACCTCCCAGCTTCCAAGTACAAAGGCCATGTGATGTCCGATTGCACCAGTATTCAAATAGCACAGTTAATATCTGTTGCATTCACCACTAGCGAGCGGGTTTGATGTGTGAGTTGCTGCATGCTCTGCCCATAAGGCTGTCTCATCCAAATCACACAGTATTTTCAATAGTACAAACATGTCTGAACATGACTGTTTCCTGCTGTGTGTCATGTGTCGAGGCAACCTCCAGCACACAAAATGAGGCCAACACTGAAGTGCCAAAAACCTCAGTTCCTCTAGTGACCACTTGAGGATTGCATGCCGCCGTGATATAAACCTTTAGTTCGTAAAGTCCCATTTTTAAGCCTTGAGGTGAGCGTTTTCACCATTGCCATCTTGGTGTTTTGAAGCTAGATGTGACGAGAGAGGGGTGGAGCAGATTGTGAGACCATAGTTTAGGTTTTCTTAATTCAGCTGTGCAGTCGTGGATGGATAGCAGCTAAAAGACCGCTTTTCTTCCAAATTAAAACGGGTCGTTTAATGAACGACTTTTGTTGGAGAGTGAAATACTGAGTGTAAGAAAAAACCTACTCCAGTAGTGGTCTGTGATGGATGGAATCAATGTGATTCACCCATTTGGGCCAGTCATCTAAAATCCAATACTACTGGTCAATATCCGATATATATTGGCCAGTATTTTCAATAAGATACATGAAAGAAACAGAATTCCCTCACAGTTTTCATATACAGTTATGTGTAAGTCCTTATTAAGACAAGATGATCATGCATTTTAAAAAGTAAGTTGTGTAAGTCATTTACATGCTGCTGACTCTCCTTGGATCAGCTGGTTCTTGTGTTTGTTGTGTCCCAAACACCTTTTGACAAAATGGAAAAGTTTCAGGGTAATCTTTGGCAGATAAACTATCCAACATCAACACTCTTGACATGGCTGACGGGTGTTTGTCCTGTCTCTTCTTTACTTGACTGTTACGAATGCTGATACCAATATACCGGCAAATGGCTAAAATTGGCTGATTATATATGAACCCTGCTGGTATACTGCTCGGGCAGGTGTATATAAACTTAGCATAAAAAGTAAGGAAATTTATGTTTGGTTGATAATTTCTTTGTTGTGACACTGCTTCTCGGCAATAAATCTTATACTGTTGGAAAGCCTGTTTACTTCCTCTTAAATGCTCCCACATTTGTACAGAAAAGCGAGCCAATGTGGTTTTGTTCTCAATGTGCCACTAACAGCATGCCCGAGCCGATCCCACAAGTGTTCAATAGGGTTGACATCCATCCGCTCCACTCCCAAATTCTCAAGGTAGTCTCTGATAAACCCTGCTCTGTGGGAGTTGTTGTTTTTGTGTTTAACAACCAACCCAACACCATGAACGCTTTCAGTGAGACACTGTTCAAGAGTTTGCACTGTTGCCTCAATTTGTGTGATCTGAAACATGAGTTAACACACTTGCTTTAGAACAGCCAACCAAAACTGTTCTCATTCCTTTTTTTTTAATCCACAGCTGGTGTTTGTATTTATCGTATTTCCAAGAATACAGACTTCTCTAAGGGGGTGATTATTGTGCACCATTTTGTAAGAATGGATGTTCATGAACATGTCAGTCTGTACATAACCGTGTGCAGCCATGGCACCAAAGGATTATTCCACTTGGCCAGACGGGTTTCAGATTGGCACAGCAGGCTAGGACGCGAGTCCCGTCTATGCCCCCCTGGGCAATACTGATAATGCTATCTGCAAATGGAAGACTTAATCTGCTGCCACTTATTGTGTTAATAATATCTATCCATGTTTCACTGCCTAAAAATAGTGCAGCAACCGACTGAAGCTAATATTCATTTCCTTCAAAGATATTCTTTGATGGGTGTGAGCCTTGTCATCATAAAACGGTAAAGTGGATAAATTTCAAACCACTTTAGGAATAATACCCAGATGACTGCTCGCAGGTTCAGACGAGGACACGCAGGAATATATCACAGAGCAGCTGGAGCTGGAGATGATTGTGACTCACCCCCCTCACCCTTTACTAAATCCATCCTCATTTTTTCTCCTCCTGCCTCGTTAATGACACTGGCAATTAGCAGTAGATACAGTATGTTTAATAAGGGATGAGCCGTGACTGTGGAGGTCACGGGGGAGGGGGTTTGAAATATTTCAAACAGCTGTAAAGTGGGTGTAGTGAATCAGTAAATATAAGTTTGCTTCATTGCTGCAAAGTAAATCTTTGATATTTAGATATTGTACACATTCAATTGTATATTTAATCATTTTAATATGAACGACAGTTTAAGAATAACCTGGTTGCCATATTATTGAATGAGCAGAGAAGTAATTCATTAGCATTGATTCTTCAAGTCTCTGGAACTCTACTGTAAGGACGGATCACCATTTCTTCCAAAACATATGTCCGCATTTAAAGTTTTGTTAATAATGGCAACACATTGGAGAGAGTTCAGAGGTTATTTGTAATATGAGGGTTTTTTTTCATTAGGTTTTATCTCCTCCCACCCATGATGTGTGAGAGAGCTGTGGACAGAGGAGCTGAAGCTGCTACATGAGAAAATGTTTCCCTCCAAAGTGTCTTACATGCTCCAAATTTTTACACCTGTCAAAAAAGCTGAAATGCATGTCCACAGAATTTGATCTCTTGCAGGGCTTTAAAATAAAATAGATCAGCTGAGATATGTTAAATTGATTGACATACTTTATTATTAGTGGAGCAAAGCGTTAGTTCAGAGTTGAGCCCAACCCATCCGATACCCTTCTTTGCATCCTTCTCTGCAAAATCTCATTTTAGTTTGCAGTTTTGCCTTCCATACAGCTGCTGCTACTTTTGCTCTGCAGGTATACAGCCCATGCTGATGTAGTTTCACTGATCCTCCACAGTGCAGCTTTCTGCAGTGATCTTTTCTGGTGCCTAGTGTTGTGTTGTGTTTTTTAATTGTGCATATTGTTACTACATATACATCCATTGCAAGACAAGTTTTTTTTCTGGGATGGGCTACATTTATAGATGATAATAATACATATAACATTTTTTTAACTATTGAATAAAAAGCCTGTGTAATAGTTGCATCTGGAGTATAAATGTAACATTTTGTGTCTGTTTTCTCTCTTATCAGAGTGTGTGGTGCGTCTGACACCGTCGGGCTACCATGGCTCTGGTTCAGGCACTACCTCTGACCGTGAGTGACCACCCGAATCCAGGCCTCGACGTCCAGCAGTGCCGGCCGCTATCATCCCATTCCCCCTCAGGTTCCTGCTCTGGCCCCTGTGGGCACTGCAACTCTGACACAGCCATGGGGTCAGTGAGTAGTCTCATATCGGGCCGGACGTACCAAGAGAGACACTGCAGGGCTGCCAGCGAATTCAACACCAAGCCACGCCGCTCCACGCCAGCTACCAGCTGCTTCCGGCTCCAGGATAATACCCTCCGCAGTGGGAGCTCCCTGGAGCAGCTGCTGGTTATCAGCAACCAAACACAGCCTAAGGCTCAGGTTCTGCCTCCACCGCTTCCCACAAAGAAGCAGCCACGGCCTGGAAACTCTGCTGGGACAGGAGGGGGTGGAACGGTTGCTGGAGCAGTAGGCGGTGTCGGTGGCAGCACTAATGGGAACTTTGGTTATGCGAGCAAGGAGGTGCTGGTTGGAGACTGGAACGACAACCTGGTGCTGACTGCTGCAAGCCCCTGCAGCGACTCAGAGGACCAAAGAGACAACAGGACTATAAATGGGAACATTGGTGGACCTCCTCCCAAACTCATCCCAGTGTCTGGGCAGCTGGAGAAGGTGAGAAGTACAGGGATAACTTGGCAAGATAATGCTGATTTAATACGCTGATTTAATTTGGCTGATAATTAACAAGAGGATGCAGTATTTACCTCAAAGGGGGTTATAGCAGCTTGTGATAAATGGCAAAGTCCTATTGAAAGTTCATGACTGAAGTCAAAATAGAATAACACTTAAATGTGGCTGCAGGGCAGTTTGCTTTACAGACATCAGTCAAACACGACACATACAATAAATCTAAATATCCTACACTGCCACAATGAATTGGTGGAAGGGGAAAAAGAGGAGTGACACGTTGAGATTTAGGGTTAATATTTTATATAAAAAGGCAATAAAACATAGGCTGTGAGACAACTGCTTTCAAAAAGTTCTGTTTATATTTTAATATCTATTTAAATATAAACGGAAGTTTATACGTCAGAGGCAAGAATAAAAATATTCTTGCCTCTGACATTTGCCATAAATATGATAATATTGGCAAAAGACTAAAACTGACACTGAAACTAATAAAAACTAAACTGAAACTAGCAAACCTAATCTTGTGACTAACTGAACCTAAACTGAATTTTAAAAAAATCAAAACGAAATAAAAAAAATAAAAAAGTATAATAACTGTCCAAATCAACTGGCTGTGCCTTTGAGGCCACATCAATCTTTTGAACAGCTTAATCTGCTAAAGAAATCTATGAAATATGGTTGAAAGCTCTTAAACCATGTATTAATCATTTACCATACCTTACTGTTTTGCATATCTCACATCGTTTGGGCTGTAGGGTGGTGCAGAAAGGGGAAAGTGCCTTTCAGCATGACACTGAAACCCCAGCACCTCTGTCAGTGCCCCTGACCTCTAATCTGAAGATATTTATAGGTCAGTTTCTTCTTAAATTACAGCTCAATATCATCCACCGGGACATCAAATATCATACTGAGGACTTTTTTTAATCTGTTATCTCTGCTGCCTGCATGAACACGTTTTACAGCAGATTACCTCAGCTGTCTAATTGGCTATTTATTCCTATCGATCCAGAGGGAAGCTTAATAACTGGCCTGACAGGCTCAGATGGATCATTTGACAGCTGCTCACCTTGCAGACACATCATGATGAGTGTCAGAGCTCGCTCGCATCCAGTGACGTCTTTAGTGAACTCTGAGAAAGATCATTAAGAAAATGCTTACAGAGGAGAAGATGCTTTCACGCTCTCTTCTTTCGCTCTCATCTGTGCCCTTTGTTTCTCTGCCCTTTAATCAGGTTTTTTCCTCTCCTCCACTCTTCTCCGTCTTGTGTCTGTCTATCCATCTTATACAATAGGAATATCATTAAGGAAATTGCTTAATGAACCCTTTAAATATCAATTAAACCAAACCAAACTAATCAGAGCCTTGTGGGGTGGCCTGGCAGCACATCGCTCACCCTTTACTAATGAGTTTTACTCAGTCGTTACTAATTAGCATAACAGTCATTAATGCTATTTTTTTAAATAATCTATATTTTCAGAACATGGAGAAAGTGCTGATCCGTCCTACGGCGTTCAAACCTGTCGTTCCCAAGAATCGGCACTCCGTACAGTATCTTTCGCCACGGCCAGGTGCCAGCACTCTGTCAGAGAGCCAGGCCAGCCTCAACCTTCTGCTGCCCCACGGAGGATCCAGCAGTGCCAGCGGTACAAACGGGAATGGTGGAAGCAGCAGTTCCAACTCTGAAGGGAAGTGCAACTCCTACACCGGTGGTCGCAACGCTCGGAGCAGCCAGTCCTGCTCCATGTCAGATTCAGGGAGGAACTCTCTCTCCAGCCTCCCTACTCACAGCAGCACGGGCTACAGTTTGGCCCCCAGCGAGGGCTCCAGTGCTGGTTCTGGGTCCGGAGGCCAGCTGGAGCCTGTGTCGGGCATCGGCCGAAACACCTCTGGTGGAAGTGGGAGCCACGGTCACAGTAACTCGGACAGTGGACGTTCCTCGTCCAGCAAGAGCACAGGCTCGGGGTCGCTTAGTGGGCGCGGGCAGCCCCTGTCAGACAGCGGGTCCTGTGGCCACTCTCCACCCCCCGTGGAGGGTTACGAGGTCGTGGTGAGGGAGCTCGAGGAGAAGCTGAGGGAACGAGACCTGGAGCTCCAGCAGCTCAGAGAAAATCTGGACGAGAATGAAGCTGCCATCTGCCAGGTGAGACACGGTCGCCTCAAGACACCGATCATAAACTTGATATGATGAGGAGCTGATGTTTGACCTCTCAGCTGCGTCTTTTACTGTGACAGGTGTACGAAGAGAAGCAGCGCCGCTGTGAAAGAGAGATGGAGGAGCTGAGACAGAGCTGTGCCATGAAGATGAAGCAGGCCTCTCAAAAGGCACAGAGAGCACAGCAGGTGCTTCAATTACAGGTATGCCAAGTATTTAAAAATATTAAATGAAGAAATGTAAGCGTTAAATTAGAAAACTCGATTAATCCATTACACATAAAATTGCAGGGAACCCAAACTCTGCTGCAAATGTGTTTGTTTTTGTTCCAGTTATTTTTAATGTTGTCTTATGCTTTAGTAGTTTTCTCTCTCAACACTTGCATGTCTTATTTTAGATTAGCATATCTGTGTTTTTGTAAGAAAGCTTGAACATGTGTATCTTTGTGTGTTGTCAGGTATTTCAGCTACAGCAGGAGAAAAAGAAGCTACAGGAGGACTTCTCCTCTCTGCTGCAGGACAGAGAGACACTGGAAAGGAGGTGCGCCACAATCCAGAGGGAGCAGACCCAACTAGGGCCACGTCTGGAGGAGACAAAGTGGGAGGTGGGTGAAAGCCATATACCAGACAGTCAGTCATGAATCTGTCAGAAGCAGATTAAATGTCTCAGCTATGAATTTGTGTGATCCTATTTTTGTTTGTCAGTTGCTCTTTTCATTTTCTGTTCATCGCTTACTGTTTACCAACTAATAAAAACATACAATTCAGAAATGAGCTTATAAGCTTGGAAGAAATTGAGGTTTGCCTCTCTCTTACTTTCTTTCTGTTGTTCGCCAGGTATGTCAAAAGTCAGGAGAGATCTCTCTCCTGAAGCAGCAGCTTAAGGAGATCCAGTCGGAGCTCAGCCAGAAGGCAGGAGACATTGTGGTCTTGAAGGCCCAGCTTAGAGAAGCTCGCTCTGAGCTGCAAGCCAGCCAGGCTCGATCCCAGGAGGCCCAGACTGCCCTGCGGACGCGGTCACTGGAGCTGGAGGTCTGCGAAAACGAACTCCAGAGGCGCAAGAGTGAGGCTGAGCTGCTCCGGGAGAAAGTGGGCCGTTTGGAAGAGGAGACAGCCCGGCTACGTGACGCTCTGACCTGTCACAGCGGACCTGCTCTGCCTGGAAATGCAGTCATGAAAGGGCAATGCATGAGCCTGACGCTGCAACAGGGTAGAGCTGTGGCAGGAAGGGGAGGTCCCAGTCCCTCTGTGTACCGCAATGGAGAGGAGACTCATCTGGTCTGGGGTGGAGAGAGCGATGAAGCCAAGGCTCAGAGGCAGAATGCAGAAACAGTGTTGGGACTCAGGCAACAGGTATGTGTTTTTCTATAACTTTTGCAAGCATACCCACACAGCAAGCAGGTCTGGCCCGGATCCGGTATCAAGCCGGCACTGCTGGCTGACTTCTGGCATGATAAGATATATGTCATCCAGATACGGGCCAGGCCTGGCATAGATGCCACTGTCTATGTGATGGCATGCCATATCTGGCTCAATTGTAGTTTGGTTTATGTGGCCCAGGCCCATAGAAAACAGGTCTGGCCCGGATCTGGCATCAAGCTGGCACTTCTGACTGACCGGTGTCATGGTAGAGTGTATGTCAACCAGATGTGCTGCAGGTCTGGCAATGACGCCACTGTTTATGTGATGGCATGCCATATCTGGCCCGATTGTGGTTTGGTGTGATGGCACTATTTATGTTCCTATTTTCCTATTTTAGTTAGAAGACCCAAATGCCATGTTGCAATACTATACTGCTATGGTAGCCAATGTTTCAAATGCAG
>VUQG01028958.1:37362-59795 GCA_015106755.1 Etia nguti | reverse complement strand
CTGGGTGCAGCAGGTGAAGGCTGAGGGACCAGAGAGGACACGCTATTGGTCAAGCGGGCCTTGTTGGTAGCTGTGGCAGCTGATGACCTCTCTAAGGAGTCACCGCTCTCATGGTCGTGGCCTCGATGAGGTTCGGAGCTCAGAGAGGAGCTCTGACTAGCTGTTTCCCAGGTGGAGTCCAAGTCATAAAGAGGGTTGGCTACGCTAAGGTTGGTGCCCCCCGGTTTAGCTTCAGCCCGAGGCCTAAGGCCTCCCACTGGCTCTTTGCCTCCCAGGATGGGTTCAGTACTGGAACGAGGAACTGCCTTTTTGGGTAATGGCGGCGGGGTGGCTTTAGGGGCTGGCTGCTCAGTGAGGCCTTCGATTTCAATGGAGGCCAGCGTGTCATTGGATGCTTTCATGTTCCGTGGCTGTTTAAGTGGGATCATGCTGGCTCGAGATTTACCTAAAGGAAAGAAAACAGCAAACATGCATACTGCTTAAAAAAGATCTAGTGAAACTGAAACTAAAGACTGTTGGGACACTTTAAACTGAACGGAGGGCGTAATGATATCCAGTTCAATAAGCAGGAAGAACAATTTCCTTGAATTAAATTCACATAATAATCTAATGTTAGTATACTGTGCATAACTGTATTTGGGATAAAACACGTTCCAGTTTCATCCCAATCAAATACGGATTTTAAAAAATTATTATTAATTAAAAGTAAAAAATTAATTATTACTATGTTTTTTTTGTTTTTGATTTTTTGATTTTACAAATTAACTAAAACTTTCAGTTTTATAAATGCACAACAATCTGGGCAATAACATGTCAGGAGTTGTAATTTTACAATTTAAGCCCAAAGAGTCATCCCTGCCCTCTTGGGTAATTTTACTTAAACACAATTTAAGATATTGATGCTTAACAATGCACTTCATTACATCACAAAGAAGTTATACTCAACAGACTTTATATGAAAAAATTAGCCTCTTAACTCCACAACACTGATCTGACAGTTGCGGCACAGTTATTACCTTAAATAACCTGCAGATTGAAATTTTATAACCAAAACCTAATCACAGTCAATTAAAGCATTTGCACAGATTCAATATTTCACATCCCCGTATACTTTTAAATACTCATCCAAATACTTTCGATATTTTGTCAACACCATTTCTGTGTTGTTGTTTTTTTAACTCCACACTCTGATCAACAAATTGAACACCAACAGAAACATCGCTCTCAAGTTTTGGGGTTTGGAAGGGAGGTGGGAAATCTTTGCCGTTGGAAAAAAATCTGGTTTTAATAACTTAAAGACCCAGACATCAGTAAAAGATACATGAAAAAAATAAAACGACACAAAAGCTGCAATTCAAACAAGATAAAACTGACGAAAAATCCCTCGCCACACAAAGAACACCACACCCTTACAGCTAGGGCTTGCCCTTTGCTCTCTCTCTCTCCAGAGACCCACTGGCTTGTTGCTTCTCTTGAGGACAAAAGGATGACATGATGATGTGTGCGACAGCACGTGATAGAGCTGGTGGCCCTGAGGCCACAAGCTGCGTCTCCAACCATCCAGCTGCCCGACTCAATCTGCAGTCCTGTTCTGTAGTGAGGCTTAAAGAGGCAGCATGGAGAGCAAATTTAGAAGTGGCTTGATTTGACCTGATTTTTTTTGCTTGGATGGTGGAAGGAAGGAACCGGAGGGTTGGGAGGCTGATTGGACTCCCTCAACGTTCTGTGGAGCTAATGTCCACATAGGCACACATGTCAGAGGCAAGTGTGATAAAATGAAAAGGCGGCAGGGGTCGTGCTGTTTGCATGATGGGAACAAAGCTCTCTGGTTGTGCTAACAAAGTGTGCACGTAAGGTTACGGATAACTCAACGTCGCGGCTTTAACTCACCAGGGAGATCTGAGTTCATGTCTTCAAAGTCACCTCTTTCTACCAAATTACTTTGACCGTCCCTAAGGCAAATGCAACTTCCTGAACAAATCATTCCTCTTTGTGCAGCACAAATACAACTGATTATACATCGTTTAAAAGTATGGGCGACTCCCCATGTGCAAGTCACGCTGACATCATCCTAAGAATGCAGGAAAAGCCTTAAGATAGAGCAGTCAGGATAAAGTAAATGAGTCTTGGTAATCCTCCGTGGAACGAATATATTAAATGTGTTTCTCCACCAATCTGCAGTAATCCATCCAAGAAAGCAGCCGTCTCCCACTTCCAGTCGTAGGGATCTTTTATTGCAGCGTAGCTGTGACTTAACTCAATTACATAAGACTGGGATTTTTTTTTTTTTTTTTGCATGTGTATGATTAAGCAAATAAATCTTTAAAACTACATAAAAAGAATAAAAAAGACATTGTTATGACACTGTTAATGTTTGCGGCTATTAGCAAAGTAGCAACTCTAAATCCCAGAATGCCGTACACCTACTGTAAAGGAACAGGGTAAATAGTTACTTGTGCATTGCAATTCAATTAAACAGAGGCCTGTGACAGTGCTTCAACAGCATGCTTGAAGCAAAACCATGATTTGAAAAAAATTGTGGAAAAAAAAGAAAAAAGCTATGCACAAACATGACTACAAAGTTGATTTTTAATCATTTAAAGTCCACTGCTGTTAAACTAAACTCTCAATGACATGTGTCTATCTGTAAAAGATGACCGAGTGAAAAATCAGTCGAGGATTCACTAAAAAAAAGATAACTGCATTTTCTTTTACAGTAACACGAAGAACCTGAGCCAACTGCTCTGTTACTGCTCTCAGTCCAAATCTGAGTACCAGCAGATGTCAGTTCAGAGTCTCTGCTGCATCACATCACACTGTCAACAATCAGTCTGAAAACAGCTCAACAAGTGATCAATATATACACAAAAATTAGAGCAATAAAGCTAACTGTTAATATCTGTAATATAATGTGACAACTCACAAATGCAGCGACTGATCCAACCGTTCTTAAAATATCATATCAGAGCCGTACAGTCAAATTTCCAGGGAACAGCATTTTATTCTGACTGGTTGAAGGAACTTGTTGCCATAGCAGAGCGATTGCTGCTCAGCTGCCTCCGAACTAACTCTGACACATTAACAAGAGGCAAGCGATGGATGGAGGAGGTGGGTAGAATAAAGAGGACCAGGGGGGTGGAATGGAGTGAGAGTGGTGGAGTAGGCGGTTAGAGGTGGTAGAAGTGGCGGGTGGGGTGGGGGGAGAATTAAAAAAAATTAAAAATACAAAGAGGCGACAGGGCTGATGAACAGAGAAAAATAAATATATGACAGAGATGAACACTGAGGAAAATGAGCGAAACAAGCTTACCTCAATTCCACTAACACCTCAAAGTTTTTAGAGAAACGTGGTGCAGTGGCAGCAGCGGCAGCAGCGCCCGGAGGCAGAATGAAACGCTGTTCTCCGCTTCCATCCCTGAGAGTCTGTGAGGAGTTGCCGGTGCCAACAGACAGGCTCAGCGCTCCCACCAATAATGGAGATTTCTCACTTAAAGGCAGCGAGCACTCTGCCTCCTACCGCCTGATGCTCTGATTAAAACCCGAGTGCGACTATACTACATGACAGTGAGTGAGTGAGAGAGAGAGAGAGTGAGAGCACACGTGAGAGAGAGACACTTTCATTTAAAAAGTGAACCTGATTCCTCACAAAAAATTAAAAAAATACAAGCGTGAACAGCAAATGTAGCCCACAGTGGTGAAAAGCAAAGCGATGCTACGGTAACAGCAGGAAAGACAGGAAACTCAAAGCAGGCATTACACTGAGCGGCTGTGTGTCTTAGGTCAACACTTGTTTGTGTGTGTGTGTGTGTCTGAGTGTGTGGAAGGCCACACACCACCTCCTCCCAAACAGAAATGACACGCTGTTCTGTGCGATGTTTGACAACACGGATACACAAACTCCTATCTAGCCCCTCATTAGCAGCATGCAGCAAAGTTAAATTAGGCTGCAGGCAGCTCGCTGTGTGCGTCATCCAGGGAGCTTTTAACACAACCCATCCACAGGGCCCATGTGCATTTCGAGCTTCACAAACAAACGCGTGCAAATGCTGCATTCCCAGTTTGCACATGCCTTCTGAAAAGAGAAAAAAAGCCTAATTAGTACAACAGTGCCAGAGCGACACAAATATTTTGTCACTGCTGAATCCTTTAACAAGAAGACCTATAATTCTCTTAAACATCACACGTTCACATGTGTGACGACGCAGCGAGGTGCTTCAATTGCACAGCTGCTCTGCAAACCCACACTCTCTAACCCTTTCGCTTTGTGTTTCTATTTCTTGTTCTCTCACATGCCACTTTATCACGGAGAGATCCATTTCCCACACACACAGAGCTTCGTGTGTTAAGTGCCCCGACAGTGCTCGACAGCTGTGCCTACCTCTCTGCTATAGAAGCCTGGTAGTATGCGCTTATTGTCGAAGTGAGACAAAACCTGTGAAGCGGAGCAGCTAGCAAAGTTGAAATGAAACCTGTCCAACAGTAACACACTTTATTATCATGATGTTACAGGAATATGATAATAAAGAACCTGTTCAACTTCCTGTTAACACAGATATCAGCCAATCACATAGCAGAAACTCAGTACATTTAGGCATGCAGACAGGGTCAAGATGACCTGGTAAAGTTTAAACTAAGCAGCAGAATGGAGAAAACAGGCCTGAGAACCTCAGAGACTGTTGATGTAGTGGGATTTTCCCACACAACCATCTCTAAGGTTTACAGAGAACCTTCCGAGGTCACAGAAGAATGGCCAGGCTGCTTTGAGGTGATAGGAAGGCAACAGTAACTCAAACAGCTGCTTGTTTCAACCAAGCTATGCATAAAAGCATCTCTGAGTGCACAGCAGCAAAAGACCACACCGGCTGCCACTCCTGTCTGCCAAGGACAGGAAACTGAGGCTACAATTCACACAGGCTCGCCAAAATTGAGCAACAGAAGATTGGAAAAATGTTGCCTGGTCTCTATTGAGTCTGAATTTCTACTGCAGCATTCAGACGGTAGGGTCAAAATTCTGAAACATGACAACATGAAAGCAGGGATTCAGTCTGAACCACTGATACAATAGCTCAGGCTGCAGGATATTTTTCCTTGGAAGATTTTGGGGTCCTTAATACCAACTGAGCATTGTTTAAATGCCAAAGCCAACCTGAGAATTGCTGCTGCTGATCAAGAACGACCATTTCTTAACCCCCTAACGCCTAGTGTATGTATCAAACATGTCAAAATTAATAAAACTAAATTAGTATTTAATATTCTTTTCTTTTTTTATGTTAAAAAAAATCAGAATTTTCTGGCACTTACTTCATGGTTCAGGCATTAAAGGGTTTATGACCCCACAGTGAGTTCATTACACTCATTACACTGTGGCATCCACAGTCAGTCTGCAGCAACTGTGTGATGCTTTCAAGTCAATATGGACTAAAAAATGGAATCTATGCTACCAAGAATTAAGGCAGTTCTGGAGGTAAACGGGGTCCAAAAGAGTACTAGAAAGGAGTACCTAAGTGAGTGTATGTTGTCTTGTCCATGCAGAATAACTTCATTAAAAAAAATAATAAGCAAGGGGGAACAAATCTGCAATGTGCTGGCTGAATTTTTTTCTGTGAAAAGAACATCAAGGCCTCAAAGAATTTGTTCTTGTGCCTCCCAATTGTTTACCAATGTCTTGCTGTTTCTAGGAAATGGGACAATTTTCAGAGAAAATAAATCCAGAGATATTTTTATGCTGTTTCTTGGCTACAAGAAATGTGATTTAAAAAAGAAAACAAAAAAACTCCCCACAATATTTATCCCATTAACAGTACTGTGGTTAGCCATGTAGTCTATGCTCTTATACTGTGTAAAAGCAGCAAGGTACGTAGGTAGCCCTACTACAGTCTTATCAATCACTCATAATATAGTTTCAAGACAGAGACACAGCATATGAGAAAAGAAAACAAAGAGAAGGATTGTGATTAAAATGGGATTTATGCAAGTCCTCAGGGTTCTCAGTTTTGATCGCCATCACCATCAGGAACGGAACCAGCTTCATGAGTAGGATCAATAACCCCAGGGCAAAGATTCTCCCATCTCCAACGAAAAAAAACAACATCTTTTAAAAAAAAATAAATGTTATTTTAGGCACCGAGCTGCAGGCTGTGTGTGAAAAGATGTGTCGAGATTTCGGGCTCCAGCTGTTTTTGCAGAGAATAAATTATGCCTTGTCACATGAGAAAGTGTGCTGATACAGGAAGAAAGTAAAATCAGAAGTGAAAGAACTGCCAAAAAACCCACTTCACCGGTTAGGTAAGCTTACAGTGACAGTAAAAGAGGGTCTTAAACACTTACATGTGTTGTTGGGTTTTTTAATATACTAATTAGGCAAAGTGCAAACAATGTTGAATTCAATAATTTTGAATAATGCATATTTTATTTGCAGATTCTCTTTCCTCTTTACCTTTTCTTCAATTTTTGTGAGCATTGTGATGTGACAAATCCACAATAAAAATCAGTTGAAGAATGCAATAGATGGATGTGTCTTAAGACATTAGGCAGAAAAATCAGTCACACACAGTCAAAACCTACTTATGTAGACAATTCAATCATTTTGACTAAGCCTACGCAGCGCAGAAGGCATCGTTTTAAATTTCAGGTTTCTCCGGCCCTAATATAAACAAAAATCCTTCTCTATCCATCCTTCATATTTTCACTCTTACCCAGATTGCTGTAGGTGGCACTGCACTGGCTGGAGGCAGGAGAGTGGGAATAATGAGAGTGAATCCCGTCGTCCTCAGGCTCTCCCAAGCTGGCGCTGCCCTCGCTGGCCGCGGCTGTACTAGCAACCTGGTTGGCATGGCCCTCCGCGGCCTCCCCAAGCACCAGCCCCAGATTCACTTTGGCAGGCAGGGAGGTGGCGCTGGGCAGCTCCCGATCCCTGGCGCTGGCACTGACTGGTACCTGGCTGCACATGACAGAGAGAGGCATGGCTCATTTAGTTGCTTCATCTACCGGTCTGCCTACATGTGACTCCACTTGATGACAGTATTTTTCTCAGTGCTTCCATTGCCAGACTAACAGAGTAGCTGGTATTGTTTTAACCTTGTAAGTCTGTAAGTCTGTAAGTGCTTTTGTGTGAGCTCATGGCATAATGTGGTTCTTTCACTTTATGCTGTAACAGCAGATCAAAATGGAGCCCAAAGTTCTGAGATGGAGGTGTAGTTAGTTATGACTCTGTTATAAAAATACCAGAATAAATACAATGATGAAGTTTAAAAAAAATCTTGAAAATTAGTTTTACTGTCACAGCAAGTCGAGGATCACTCTGTTCGTATCAGCTGGTTGTGTTTGTGGTGTTCCAAACACGCATGTTGCCAACAGGGAAGCTACAGAGCGCCCTCTGGAGGACGAGCAAAGCAACGTTAACACTGGCTGAAGGGCGCTTCTCCCTATCGCTTCCTTACTTTTTACATTTTTATTTATCGGCAGTTATAAATAATTATGTCAGTACACTAACAATATGTCAGCAAATAGCTTAAATCGGGCGATATATTGGCCGCACTGATTCATCGGCCAAGCTGTATGACAGAGTACCGATAGCATAAATATATTAACTCCAACTGAGTACTAAAGGGTTTGAGACATCAATATGTTGATGGGTGTGGCGGCTGATGTGATCCTATTGCCAGACTGCCTCGACTTTTATTAATCTTTTCATGACAAGCTTTTGCTCTTCAAAGAAATATCTGCAAAACAACTCATAAAAGAAGCAATATAATATTAGAAGGCTTATATTGGAAAGACAATAGTGCTGCAGAATGATGAATGAGTTGCTTATGATAGGGACTTTAATCTGTCATTCATTCCGTCTATGAAACTGTATCTAACATCTCAGGATATAAACAAAAATACATACGACATTGGTTTTATCTGGTCAGTCTTTTTTTTCCATCTCTGATATCAGTATGTGCCTCACTCTATCAGCACACTTCATCTTCCTCAGCAAGTGATAAATTGGAGCCAGTGCAGCTGTCAGTGGGAGGCTTTTGAAGCTTGATGCGTTTTATATGCAACTACACATACGGCGCCTAAGGGAAGGTGTAAGAAAAAGGCAAAGCAAGTCGCAGCACAGTATGATGACATGTTTTGAAGAGCCCTTCATCAGTAGGTGGCTTTGATTTGAGGTGTTTAAGGAGGTGAGATCAGAATATTTCGCAGATATAAATGCCATTATTAACCTTTTTTATTACCATATTTTTTTTTAGCTTTTTTTTCTTTAAACATGTCTACTCTAGGACTGTAACATTCTAATGTGTTGAAAAATAAGCTAATGAATCCATCGTTCAATTTTAAAAAAAAACTTTCTGGAACATATCCCAGCTGACATGGAGCAAGAAGTGAGTTATACCCTGGACAGGCCTTCGGTTCATCAGGCACACAGAGACAGACAAGTACGCACTCTCACATCAACACTTACAGCTAATTTAACACCAATTAACCTGTCGAAGGAAACAGAAGGAAACTCACACAGGCACAGGAAAAACATGCAAATTTCATGAAGTTTGGAGTTAAGGTAAAAAAGGTAAGACTAAAGAAATACAAAACAAAGTAACGCTCAAGCTCAAGAACTTTAAAGGTACGGTGTGCAAACTCTCACTACTAGATGTCAGTAGATTGCAGTTTGCAGTCAACTGAGCTTTGTTATAGGACTGTTACAGGAAAAACAACTCTGGGTGCCGTTCATCTCCAGTGAGTATAGGCTGTCAGTTTGCTGTTTACCTCAGCTGTCAATATGTATCCTTATCTATTTACTCTCAAGGCAGTAAAATTCAGATGTGAGTGGATGAGTCAGTGAAGCTCACTTCTGACCAATGACGGCGATACTGAGGTGAACTGCTGAGGATATCCTGAACTTTTCTGTCAGTAATCACTGCTGTTCCTGCTGCTGTTAGTGAAACTGTGTTACTGTCTTTGAAGTGGATCTACCATCGTAGGACTGACTTCACTCCAGCATATGAAGCTTGAGGTGAGGAAGAAGAGAATGAGGTGGAAATGAGGGGAGAGAGAGCAGTGGTGACATAATGAGAAAGACATGATGAAAATATACCTGTTCAAATGTTAAATGGTCCTATATAGTTTGAAAGAGCTTTCTGCGATCTGTAAATGAAAATTCAATTACTAGGTAAGTGGCTGGGCTCTTGCCACGTACACAAAACACGATCAGGTTTAACGACGATGTCCATCTATCACACTTGTACTTTTAATGGATTCATTTTAAGTTTATAACAATGTATCAATTTGTTGGAAGGCTTATTTACACACTAATCAATGTATATTTCTTGGCACAATATTTTTTTTCTTTGATTAATTAAAAAGAAATGACTGTATCTTTGAGATGTTTACATCAGCACAGCAAGGCAGCACACAGCTTTCCTTGTAGTGGTGTGTTGCTGTGTGCTGTAACACTGCTTTTCAGGATGACTTACAGTAGGTGAATATGTAAAAGCTTTCATTAGAACACCAGACAATGGCTTCATCATGTGCTAACCTCATTGAATTGCGGGTGTGAGAATTCTTGTCCACATCTGAAATTCACCCATATTGTGTAATCACTGTGATAACTCCACTCACCAAGGCATATTTGGAAGAGACTGCATACTAGTGCATGTTGCTGTCAAAGATGCAAGTTATACAGGCAATCTGCCGTGTATGTGTCTTCTTAAGTAAATAACAACATAGTACTGGGTACTACGGACAGTATTGCCTTTTCTGACATAGCTGACATACTCAGAAACCATTTGAATGAATTTAAATGTATTATTTAAACTTCATGAACTCTAGAGTTAAAAGGAGTAGTATGTTAGTTATGTCTATAAAGTCCATCAGCACGCAACCCAAACAGGAAGTTTATGACACTTTTTCCATGCCCCTGTCAAAAGCAGTAGGAGAAAAACTGCACTAACCATGAACAAAACAAGACTTGTAAAATGCTTTGCATTTTAGATATTATGGTGGTGGGGGTATATGTCAAATGTTATCTTGAGTTTAAATTTAATGCATGAAAAAAATTCAATGTCAAAAACTATTTAAAAAAACTTAAAAGGTCATGAAAAGTTCACACTTGTTTTCACAGCCGCAGGCATTGTCATGGGTGGGACCGGCTGGCAGTAATGTTTGTATTATGCTAAATCAGATGTGTCATTTCCTTTAACTGTAATGTTGATTGCACACTGGCATGACTAATGATTTGTGTGATCATGAGCAAAAGTCCCTAAAGTACAGCTCAAGAGACAAAGCTCATTAAGGGATTTGAGCTGTTTGATACACTGTAGGACACGTTCTCCTGAAACTAAAACAAACTTATACAGAACAAGCTGAAATTGTTCTGTCAACAACTAGCCAGCCACTTACTCACAGCTACTCACAGTTATTCATATTCTTTGTGTGTGCCAAAAGTATAGCATGACTTAAGGCCTGTGTGTAGCAGGCATAATAAATGAGCTTTAAATTACATGAAACCACACTATGTAGTTTTATATCACAAATGTAAAAAAAACTTCAAGATAAAAACAATAGGTTTCATTTCAAAGAAGACAGTAACAATTGTAAAAGTTAAATGCTTTCATGAAACGGGTAAGTAGAACAATAAAAGCAAATGACTGAAGCAAAATTTCAAAGTCTGACACACTTTTCACCGGGCTCAAATGATCAATTAAATTTTAGGTCTAAAAGAATGTATAAAACAAACTTGTCATGGCAGTCCAAGGTCAACCGATGCCTTGTTTATCGTCTTAACATTAAAAATATTTGATATTTTGAGGGGAAAAAAAGAATTAAACTATCACATTATATCCTGACAGAATGGCATGCTGTGTTATCTCGCATCGCGCTACAGCCAAATGCACTGGAAGTTAATCTATTTCTTTCTAACTGCCATTCCCCTTGTGTTTTGGTGCAGAATCATTATTCATTTGGAACACTATTGCAATATCTGACCGTTACACGAAAGAAAAGAGAGTCGTCAAAGACAACACCTAGCGGCTCGCGTGTCTGTCTCCACCCTGGAGCGCTGTGTCTGAAGAAAACATTAGACGTGAAACATTTATGATCTGTCTCAGCTGTCTCTTTAGGCTATAAACCGTCCATGTCTCTTTTAAGAGTTGATCGATAGTTCCCAAAGTACTATTCGTGCATTACTTCTGCACTTACCAGCGGCTGACAGTTAAAATAAAAAGATAACACAATGTTGTTGGCCAACAAGGAATCAAAAAGTAAGTAAACTGTGAATAGATGAAGCAATCAAAACTGCACCCTGAAAACTGAGTAAACCAAGACAGCATATAGAACATTGTCAAGGCAAAAAATCTGCTGTTCTGCCTGTACACGCCAGCATATTATTCTTCTTCCCTGTTTTTTGCTTTGCACAAAGCTGACACTGATTTTACTCAGACCTGGTCTATTATTAGCTTACAACTAGCCATAATGCTGCTCAGAAGAGCACTAAATCACAAAGAACCCAATCTCCACTTCAAAATCCCGTATGAACAAAACATTCAGGGGATGTAAACTTTGAGAGGCCTTGACACAAATACCTTTATGGCTGCTACATGTTCCAACGGTCAGGACCTGACTTGTTTAGACATCACAAAGCTGCCTCGGTGCATTTTCACTCCTCTGCTGCGAGAGAAGAATAACGCCTCATCCAAAATGCAAATCAAATTAAATTCAAACCTCTCTTCCCCGCTGTGTCAATGTGACTTCAAATGACCTGGCTGGTCGTAGGTTGCAAAGGTGTGCGGCAAAATAGAGTTTAAAGTTCTTACCCACTGTACTGGCTCACGCAGCTTCCCATCTAGAAACCCTGAACACAAACGTGTAGATGGAATCACATTCTAGGTACAGCAAACCGGGCTGTTGAGAAGAATAAACAAAGTCTTTTTCTGCATGTGTTCTTTCCTCGTTCTCTCTCCTGCTGCTTCCTCTTTGAACGCTGTTACCTGTCTAAGGTAATGTGTGTTTGCCAAAGCTGAAGAGCACACCCACTGTTCACCAATAAAACTGATTCCAAAACCCTTGCAGGCTTAACCCCTCATCTGCCAAGCAATACGAAAGCTGTTAAAATGAACTCTGGAACTGGTTCATAATATGTGAGTTTATTTGTGTATGTGTTGTATAGGTTTATAAGAAGACTACAAAAACATGTTACACATTTTCTGTTAAATGGGTCATCTGTTTGATATACAGACACAGGAAGTTACCATTTCTAGGAAAGTAATCAGTAAGTGATTAGCCGTAAAGGTTGCTGCTTTTAAAACCAAATATTAAATTTTGTGTTTGGTGTATATAAGACTTTTAAATCTATTACCCCGCAGAAGCAATCATTTAAAAAATAAAACCGGACTTGGGCTCAAACGGAGTAGCTCTTTATGAATACTTCCTATCCTTTTAGTATCAGTCACTAAAACACGGTGAGGTGTGTATTTACACTCCAGCACATTCTTTTGTTAGGCTTTCATTATGTTACACATTTTCACAACATGAAAGTAATCTCAGGCACTAGGAACAAATATTTAGCTGCTTTTCCTTTTTCCTCGAGAAACAAAGCACCCCACCACCAACACGCCAAGTGAAGAAATGTAGTAGTTTAGTTACTAATTGACACCTTAACAGCGAGGTCCCAAACAACTGCTTATCAATGTCAGGTGTGAAGAACGGTTAGAGCAAAGGTGAGAAGCTTCTGAAGGTATTGGGATTTATATCATGCTAGCTTAACACATACGCTTTTACAGAAACTTTGAGTCGAGGGTATATGAATGTGTTTTACAAGGTGTGTGCATTACACCACTTAAACAAGTATTTAAAATCATAGCTTAATAACTTGGGAAGGCATTGCAAAAAATGGGGAAAAACCTTTGTTATTCTTACAATAAATGAAGAATATATGCAGTGCTGTGCAAACGGCTTGTCACCATTTATTGACACAGCTTAACCCTAACCCTGCTACAAGCAGCCAGACTTTCTTGTACTTTTTAAAGTGGTCTTCAGCAAAAGCTATCCAGGATTTCTGAAAGCATTTTAAAGTTTTTCTTTGGACATTGGCTGCATTTTCTCATTTCATTTTACCCATGTTTATTGAACCATTAAATGCTGACATATGTTGTGTTGTGTCTACACACAACTTAGCCGAGAACCAATTACTGAAGCAGTGTGGGACCATCTTGATGGAACAACACTAGCCAACACCAAAGGAAGAGCATTGGAATGTCCGTCAGGAACCCTGGAGAACTATTCCTGAGAACTACTTCAGGAAATTATAAGAAAGCTTGCCAAAGAGAGTTCAGGCTGTGTTAAAGAATAGAGGTGATCAGACCAAATACTGACTTTCAAACTTGTTAGAATTATTTTTTGCCTCATATACTGTATTTCCATGTGTTTGACAGTTATTTTCCATTTTCCTACCAAAATATAAAGAAATGGGGGATAGCTCAAAACCTTTGAATGGTACTGTACTAATAAGTATATTATCTGGATTTCTGGACTTATTATCTGGACACTCATTGTAGGGAGCAGGAGTGGAAAACCTTCTCACTTCATTTGAGTAATCCTTTGTGCTCTGTGCAAGCTTTGCTTGGACTAATTACTAGTAGGTATTGGCAACATGTACTGGATGTTCTCAGTGGGTATATAGAGCACTCCCCAATATAGCCCACTGCTGTAAAGCACTCAGCAGACGTGCAATAATATTATCCGTAGCAGTGCACATTTGATTCTTGCACATGTTGTTATAAGGTTAGGTGAGAGATAGGAGCTTGAGGAGCAGAAAGAAAAGAGACAGAATGGGGCTGAGCTTTTGACAGGATGGAGGAGTGAAATATTTAGGAGTTCACAGTGCTTCGGGCTCAAAAGAGAAGATTTTTGAAAGGAAAGCATGGAAGAGGAGTGAAAAATTACACTAAAAAGAAAAAAGAATGGTGGAAAAACATTTTCTTTTCTTGGAGAAAAAGAAAAACAAAACAGGACATGGACAATATGAGGGTGGCATAGATATAAAGGCAGTAAGCAGGAGGCCAATGTCTGAAAGATGAGGTGAGAAAAGATATAAACTGTGTCTAGATGTGATGCATCTTCAGTAACACTTCTCGAAAGTTATTCCTAATAATGTGGGTAGCTGTGGGATACAGTAAGTGAAACATATCAAAATGCTCAGAAAGTACAGTAAATAAGAGAGGCAACAGTGCTGTTGTCAGTAAGTCTCCAGTAACAGGTCCAATCCTATTATCCCTCCATATCCAGCCACCATAGGCCCTATGGTAGCAGGTCCAATTATACAAAATAAATTTGAATGTGCGGCAGCACGGTGGTTAGCACTGGTGCCTCACAGCAAGAAGGTCCTAAGTTCAATTCCACCATCAGGCTGGGGTCTTTCTGTCTGGAGTTTGCATGTTCTCCCCTTTTGCGTGTTTTCTCTCCGGGACCTCCGGCTTCCTCCCACTGTCCAAAGACATGCACTTAGTGGGGATAGGTTAATTGGAAACACTAAATTGTCCATAGGTGTAAATGCGGGAGTGAATGTGAGTACAAATGGTTGTCTTTATCTATGTGTTAGCCCTGCGACAGACTGGCGACCTGTCCAGGGTGTACCCCGCCTCTCGCCCTAAGACAGCTGGGATAGTTTCCAGCGACCCTGAAAAGGATAAGTGGAAGAGAATGGATGGAAATTTGAATGTGCTTTTTTTTTTACTCAGTATTTAAACACAGAAAAAAGCAACCTTGGGAGGCAAGGAGGTCATTCAAATCAAATCAAGAGTATTTTCTAATATATGGTGTTTGATAGGTTGAAAAAAGAAAGAAAAACAAATCATATTTAAATCATTGTAGCTGGTGAACTTCAAGCTCAAAACCATTTTCATTTTCTGTCTGTCAACAAATAGTAAAGAAAACTTTGGAAACTTTGGAAATATTAAAAAAGCAATTATCTCAAAGTACAAGCCACATTTAGCTGATTTGACTGTTTATCATCACTACGTTAAATGTAAAATTATACAATGCTTCAATTCTGAGTCACAAACAAGCTCACAGTTTAGTGCAGAACAAAGCATCTGATACCATCTGGGTTATCATTTTACAGCACCATTAGTCACACTGCAGGAAAATTGCCTCAAGACATACTGAGGGCAATGGCAGGTCAAAGAAAAATCGTGAAATTATAATACAAGAACACAGCACCTACACTGAGAGGGCTAATTAGTGTGAAAGAGTGCATATGAATGTGGTTGAAGCTTTGATACAGCCGCAGCTTTGACTAGCTGCAGGGAAAACTCCGTCTAAAGTTGGGTTTAATAAATGTGTTATTGAACGACTTGTAGCAAACGGAGGACTACTCTTAAAGAATGCACTGTGCGCAAACCCTGCTGTGCAGGTAATGTAATGTTTTAATGTATACTTTATTGATCCCCTTGGGGAAATTCCTCTCTGCATTTAACCCATTCACTCAGTGAAGCAGTGGGCTGCCATTGGGCGCCCGGGGAGCAGTGTGTAGGGACGGTACCTTGCTCAGGGGTACCTCAAGGTAGCTGTTCAGGGGAATCGAACCCCCGACCTTCCGATCATGGGGCCACCACTCTACTTACTGAGCTATCCCTGCCCATAGAGGATATTACAGATAGATATTACAGATACAATAGAGGATATTACAGAAGAGATCACACCACAGTGGGCTGGGTAAGTAGGAAAGCAGACATGCCCGATTGAGATCAAACACCTGTCAAATCTGTGATGACTGATATGTATGATGGGGAGAGTAGCAACCGTGACACTTGAAGCAGCAGCTGATAAAGCCTGAGCATGTTCATATTAAGCTGGCTCCCATGAGTACAATTTGTGGGTAATGGTAATACTGGCATAGCATGCAAAATTATTCATTAATTCACTGGAGGTAACAGAAGAAAAACATGCGTGAACATGAGTGATAGATTCCTAGTAGTTCTACTCTGAGTCTTAAACAAAAATGGACATCTACAACTAATTGGGTAAAAAATATTAATTTTGCTTTAAATATGTCCCAAGGGTTGAAATCTGTTTGTTTTCTGGTGGAACAATTTATCCTTTATGGTTATCCTGTATTTAAAAATCCCACATTCTGTCATAACGTCCACAATGCTGGTATTATTTCTGTTTTTGTACTTTAAGTAAAGAAAATACTGTGCACCACAACTGTATTAGTTTTTGGTTTTGAGATTATCACATATTTTATAGCAGTTGTTAGCAACACAATTCAACTCAAGGTTTAGTTTAGCTTAAACTTAAAAAGGTACAATCAGTAGGTTTTATTTAGGTTATTTAACACAAAAAAAGGATATTGCACTCATAAATATACATTGATTACTGTGTAATTACATCCTCCAACAAACTGATGCATTCTCATAAACTTATAAATTAATCCATTAAAAACACACAGGACCGGAAAATGTCATGTTGACCTGCCATTTCTAATTCAGCAGCCGAGATGGACATTGTCGTTTTGCCTAATTGCGTTTTATGTATGTGGTTAGAGATCGGCCACATATGTAGTAAGCTAAAGGTGGAGGAGTAGAGAGCTTGCAGGCATTTATGTGCAAAGGAGGCAAATTTTTATTTGTGTCTGCACCTTCAGATTCAAGAAATGAAGGATCATACATATAGTTTGTCATCGGAGAAGGGGTCTACTTCATCACAGAAGAGAAAACATGAAGGGAAGTGACAACACCACCAGCATCTGAATAAAACATCATCCTCATCAATAAACATAATTATTTATTCCTGATATTGTCACAATTACTTGATGACAGCAGATTAGACATGTGATCATCCCATTTCCAGACAGCTGACAACAAGTTAGCTAAACAACGCCAGCAGATGGTTATAAGCTAACATTATCCAAGCTAATGTTAGGCTCGAGTGTCCTAAAAAATTCACGTTTCCTCTGACAGTTTAAACTCTCCTACAATGTCAAAATGCAATTATTTGCTATGTGTAAAGGTCCAACAATGTTAGATCTGCTTCAAAAAAAGTTTCACTAACACTGGCTAACAGCAGCTCACAGTGCCTAACAGCAGCGAAAACAGCAGATCTTACTCACAGAAAAGTTCAGGATATTCACCACAACTCACCTCAGTATCGCTGTCATCGGTCTCATATTGACATGTATCGGACTCATTTGACAAAGTTATAAAGCCTCTTCCAGAGTAACTAGAGATGGACACATATTGTCAGCTGAGGTAAACAGTGGACTTACAGCCTACAATCACTACAGATGAACGGCAGCCAGGGTTGTTTGTCAGCACCCACCGTAGCTAGGATCATGCAGCTGAACTGAGAGGAGTAAGACAATAGAACTGAGATAACTGCAATCTGCAAATCTACTCACATCTAGTGGTGAGATTTTACAGAACATGTTTCATGTTCTGACAGAAATCTCAGTATTTGTATTGAAAACTGAAACCACAATTAAATAACTGCATTTTTTTAAGGTACTGCTGGTTTCAGAAGACTAAACAAAACATTTAAAAATACCTTAAATCCTTGCATATTTCTCCTCCAGCCATGGGTGAGGATGTTGTTTTGCCTGGACTCAAAGGCCTAGGATCTTTGTTTTCATCAGGTTTCAGTAGTGTAGTTTCTCTGCACTCCTCTACCCATAGTTCTCCTTCTACATCACCGTGGCTACTGCCAGTGTCTGGTTTATAGGTGAAGATAATGGTTGGTTTCTGGGTGGGATCTTCTGCTTTGGCCTCGGTGAACCAGTGCTGATTTTGAGCTGGTGGTGGTGGAAGCATGTGGATCACTGTTCCATCAAGCCCAACAAGCTTGCCCTTCTCCTTCTTTCTCTCCAGTTTCTCCCTCTGCTCATCCTCGTCTTTCCGCCTACGAAAAAAGCTCTTGAAGGAGATCCAGCGTTTAGGTTTGGAGCTTTCTGCTAAAATACGTCTCCCTTCCCCTCCAGGACTCGCTTCACCTTCGCCAGGTCGCACTGGTGAACTGGAGGCAGAGCTCTTGGTCCAGTTTCCAAAATGTCTCTGGAGTATGTTAGAAGCATGATAAGGAGAGGATGTAGATCTTGGAGGAGGGAAGGGGGCAGTGGGCTCAGACTGGGGGCTTGAGAGTGGGGCAGCAGCAGAGGCACTCTGAGACTTAGACAAAACTTTTGAGGGTGTGTCTTTCTTTGACTTGGAAAGACAGCCATCAGTTGGGGAAAAGAGAGACTTGGGCCGAAGCAGGGTCTCCTTAATGGCATCAGGTGGGAGGGCGTATAGCTCCTCGGAATTAAAAGTTTTGGCTTGTGCTGATGGGGACTCCGGAGGAGATTGAGGAGGCTGGATGGAGGCCACAATCTGTGAAAGCACAGCACTGGCTTCCTCCCTATGGCTTACAACTGTCCCAGAAGATAAAGCTAAGCTTGTATTATCATCTTTATTGCAAGCAGCATCTCCACCTGTTTTATAAGTGTGTGTAACAGTACTGGCAGTAGTGCTGGCTGCAGGTAAGTTTGCATTTGCAGTAATGGCAGGATTGGCAGGAGAATTTGTTGATGTAGTGGGTGAGAATGCCCCACTTGTTGAGCCCATTACAGTGCTTGTCACAGTGCAAGAGTCTGTAGTGGTTCTAGGTTGTAGATTTGGTGCTTTTGACACTGCTTCAAGTGGAATCTTTGTCTCTTCAAAGGAGGCTCGCTCTGATGTTCCTCTACCAGAGAGAGTTTTCTCTGTTGAGGCGGACTGGACACTCTCAGAGGATCCAATCTCTTCATAAGTATGGCTGGCTACCCTATTACCCATCCCTTTTGCCTGTGGTAGCTCCCCACTGAGTCCCAGAAAGCTCTTATACACAGCTAGGTTATCATATGCACTTGGATTAATAACAATAGGTACCTTGACAGCATTCTTGGCACTGCGGGCATAAGCAGGCTCATCTCGGATAATAATGGGAAAAGGAGGCATGCCTGCATTATTGAAACTGTTAAACTTGATCTCTGATAAATTGGGGGATTTCACAGGTACAGTTCGAGAGGAAGACAGCCCAGCAATGGGAGAAGTGGGAGCCGACTTGTGACTGCAGTGTTGAGTGGCCAGGGCGGGGACAGGATTATTCCCAACCCTTTGATCTACTTTAGGTATCTTTTGGCGAGGGCTTGTGCTTGATGTCCACACTTCTTGGTAACGTATGCTGCCAATCTTCTTTTGGGATGAACCTGACAGAGCAAAAGAAGTAGGTGATGTTGGCATCAAAGGAGAAGACACAGATATAGGGGACGTTGGAGCTAGGGCCTGGGCTAAAGGAGTACTACTAGATGTCATAGGGCTCGAAGGCATTGACTGGTTTTTGGGTTTTTGAGAGGAATCTGGAATCTGTTCATCTTTATTGGCCATGGATGCTGAGACATCTACTACAGTGTAAGGCTTACAGATCAATGACTTTTCCAAATTTACTACACGGTATGGTTTAGCTTGCTCCTCTGTGGGACTAAAACTTATAGTGACTGGTTGACCAGGAAGTGCTTGGGGCATTGGCATGCCTTCTCTGCCATCCTGATCCTCTAATCTGATAGCCAGGACAGCCTTGTGTGTTTCAGCTACCTTTAGTGGACTCAGTGCCCTGTTGATGGGTTCTTTTTTTGGAGGAGAAGTGCAGGTGATAGGTGGCTTACAAAATGTGGGAGAATGCAAGCCATTTCGAAGGACGCAGTTAGCGCTGCTACCACTGCTGGATGTTGTTCGAGAATCCTCTGGTATTGATGACGATGATTCAGGAGAGGTGGCAGACTCAGAATTTGACAAGAAGCCGCTGCCTTGCATATCGTGAGGTCCGTAGGAAATAAGCCCTCCATTGGAATCCACGGAAGGGTAGCCATTTAAGATCTCATCATAGCTATCATCATAGTCCACCGCACAAATTCGCTGTAGTGAGCGGTTCCGAAGCGGCACAGTATTCCACTTTTTCCCTGCAGCAAAGGGAACGGGAGACAACGTGGCAGCACGGAAATTAGCAAATCGTGGTTGTCCTCGCATACGGATTTCCATGGCTAGCAACTCTTCATCGCTTTCATCCCAGCTCTCGTGCTCTTCATCATCATCCCTTTCAGTGTCTTCCTCATCATCATCTTCATCCTCCTCATCTTCACTTTCACTTGTAAAGTCCGGATAACAAAAGCGACCACCTTCTGTGCTGATGATCTTGGTACTATCGCTAAGCGATACCCGCTTTTGAGCAGTGCTCCCAACCCCACCACCACCACTACTACTACTACTTCCCATAGCCAGACAGCTTGAAGCTGGTATGCCTCTTTCTAAGGATCGTCGGTATGAACTACTGATCCGACCCCAAAACAAGTCCTTTGAGCCAGAAAGTGGCGTGGGACTAGAACCAGGGCCCAAACCAGCAATCTCTTTAAGCACATCTGTCAATCCACTGTTGTTGTTATTTCCACTAGGTGTCCTCGGGCTAAGAGGTCCATAACCCTCAATCTCATCATTGTCATCCTCTCCTTCATTGTTGTTGCTGGGCCCACCAGGTCTTTTGCGGTTCAATCCATTGCGATTCCAGACTGTGAATGCTGATGTTTTCCCCTGCTCTATTACATTTGGTGGCTGCTGGAGATTGCCATCTGAATCAAGTCCTGCAGAGGAGCAGGGCAGCATCATAGTGGGCTTAACAGCGATGGTTGGCTTCTTGGCCACAGGTGGACGGAAGTGTCCTGAGCGAGCAGACCCACTGCCAGTCCGCTGGGAGTTGTTGGTGGTATGGTTAGGGTTGGCTCTGGCACCAGCAGCTGGAAGGTTCTGTTGCTGGGATGTTTGAGGCCTTTGCTCAGAAGGAGGCTTACCTCCACTACTCTGAGCTAGACAGTGCAAACTCTTTGGTTTAAAGCAGTTCTTGCACTCGCCTGGTTTCCACACGTGCTCTGTGAAGGTGCTGCAGGCCGACATGGCTGCGGGTCCAGTAAGTCAGCCAGTTAGGTCAGTGGACAGGAAATCCCTCCATGAAGCTCCAAACTACAGGGAGTATCTGTAGATGAACAATGACTGAAACTATTCAAACGTGGAGGACCTCAGACCTGAAAAACACAACAGAAGAGAAAAGAATACACTAAACTTAGTTCAGTTAGTTGTACATTTAATCATTCATGCAACACTGGTAACATTGACTTAACTAAGGTAAAGAGTACGATGAGGCAGAAAGGCAGAAGCAAAAACAAAAAAACAAAACAAAAAATAATCATCTGTGGGAGGGAGAGAATGATTCAGAAAGGCAGTATTTCAATTTCTCCATTAGGTGGCAAACTTTCTCTACTAAGTCAATCCATCCTACAGGGAGCTGATCTGTTTTCTAACCCAAAAATGGTCCTATAAGACTCAGAAAGACAAGGGGCAGAAGCAGTGGGAACTGAAACAGGTTAGTTATTTCTGTATTATTATGGACTGTTTGAGTCAAGCTTAAGTAAAATGAAGTCACTGATGTTGTTACTGAATCAAAACCCCAAATCCTGTGAACTTTTACTCAGATGGAAAATGTGATTCAGCAGAGTTCACACAAGATCAGTGTGACAAGTGGCTTTTGTGATACATCCATCCATCCATCCATATTCTTCTCTACTTATCCAGTTTAGGGGTGCATGGGGGGTGGAGCCTATCCCAGCTTCACAAGGCGAGAGGAGGGGTACACCCTGGAGAGGTTGCCTATCTGTCATAGGGCTAACACAAGAGACAGACAACCATTCATTCACTCTCACATTCACACCTATTCAAAATTTAGGTTTACCAACTAAACGAACCTCATGCATGTTTTTGGAGTGTGGGATGAAGTCCGAGTGTGCAGAAAGAACCCACGCAGACACAGGGAGAACATGCAAACTCCACAAAGAAAAGCCCCAGACTGGACTTGGCCAGGACCTTTTTGCTGTAAGGCAACAGTGCTAACCACTTTACTATGTGCAGCGCTCCTTCCAATACATATTCACATAAAATTTGATGACAATGAAGGAAGACTGAAGACTATGGAAAATGCGCTATAAGGCCAGTGAATGATTTGCTGTTAACTGTCAACATTTGATGTTTCACTGCTGAAAATTAGACTGAAATCCACAAAATATCAAAGTGTAAAGCCTCAAAGCAAAACCAAGTAAAATGAAAAATATACAAGAAACTCAAGAACATACATAGTTCATAGGTTTTGGGGTGTGACAGAAACTTATTTTCAAAATAAGCATTCAATAAGATACCTCAGTCTGTTCAATATTAAATCACCTGTTGAAAATGAATCATTTAATATTCTCTTCACGCTGGACTGAATGCAAAACAACCAAAAACCTGAAAACTGGCACCCAACCACACAGTTATTCTTTTAAGTAAAATAAACTCTAAAAACAATGGCACCTATTAAAAAACAACCCACTTTGAAAAAAAAAAAAAAAAAAATCAATGGTT
>VUQG01028958.1:0-37342 GCA_015106755.1 Etia nguti | reverse complement strand
AAAGGCACAAACAAAAAAAAAAAACCCACTTTGAAAAAAAAAAAAAAAAAGATCAGTGGTGAAAAATCCACGCCATTCAATCTGTAAAATGACAAAGGCTGACATTTAAAAACTCTGGTTATCAGCACCAGTCCAATTATCCGGTCATATTTATATACTTTTGTAATTATACAACGCTAACACAAAGCACCAGAGTGATAAAGGCCCTACGCTAGTTGTTTACTAAATACATTCAAAGAAGGAAAGATGGGATTAAACATCTTTCTGGAACCCTTGTTATATTCAGTTAAGCCCCACTTCAATGCAAATCATGAATCTAATGAGGAAGAAAGACAAAGAAAAAGCCATTAGCATTTAGATGTGCTTTATCCTGATTGACCAGTCCAGTTTCTCACAACCAATTATAACAAACTATGAAATACCACATTAACATCAAATCCATGGATAATAAGTGAAGTGTAACTCAAATAGCCAATTAAATTCAAGCTCAATCCATGTTTAAATATTACACAGGAATGGTACGTTACATAATCTGACACAGTTTATGCACCATTTCTAAAACTGGCCTGCCATCAACAGATTATTTCCAAGGACACAATAAAATAAAATAAAATAAAATAAAATAAAATAAAATAAAATAAAATAAAATAAAATAAAACAGGTAACTACAAGAAAAGGTCAGAATGAAAGGTGCAAAAAATAAATAAATAAAAGGCAATGAATTTAGTTTTGAACTTTTGAACTTTATAATCTTACTTAACAGTGTAAGTAGGTAGCAAGTTCACAGTGTGAAACCTTAAAAAAATATGCTACTAAGACACACCTGAGCATATTCTTAGCCCAAACAATCTGAGTTTTGGCTTTCATATCCATATTGATGTACATTTGTGTTAAAAATACAGCTATTACTAATGCTGAACTATGGATGAAGGTTCAGTTCCACAGCCTGCTTCACCTTAGCACTGCTGATATAAACAGGATTGTGTGTCTTTGCGATTTTTCTTGCAGGAAATAACCCAGCAAACCTGCAACTGGTCTTCACTACAGTCCTTAATTATAATGGGGAATCTGTTCTTTTTTTTAACCATGGAAATCAATCAATATAGTTTGAAGCCAGCAACACCTGATTAAGTGTTGTTTTCTAAACCAATATTATGTCTTTGGCTGGGATTTAAGAGCTTATTCAGCTTTGCTTGACATACAGGGTCCGCCAAAGGACTATTTTAAAACACTTGGGCTGGTCTCACAAGTGAATATGCTTTATAGGTTAAAAAGACATCCAAACACAGATTTTGAGATGCCTTTTATCTGGCACTGAATGTCTTTTTAAAGTAACCAAATAACAATCATACAGACATTCTACAATGACCACCTGTGGAACTTAAAATGCAATATTAAGAGAACAATGTTAAAACATGTTTCAACATTGGCTTTTCTTCTCTTCTGTCAGTTTATCACAAAAGTATTAGCAAATGAATATTTTCCTAATTAAATCTGTGATTATTATGCACTTTTATGACTGAACTTAGCAGTTAAACAAATAAAGCCGGGGGATGACTCATGGCAGAGGTGATATCAGCAGGGTTAGGTGAATCATGGACGTCAGGTCCTGTATGAAAGGATGTTACAATGACAACACCCCGCCCAGGGCCAGACACAATAAAAGAGGAACTCCTGAATCAAACTCTGCTGACCGAGTCACATTGGGCGGGAGAAGATTTATCCTGTTACACCGAACAGGCTGCATCCACACAGGAAACAGTGGCTGTAATTCACACAATATTATTCCAAAGCTGTCACAGGGTGACACGTAGGCACTGTGGCAGACTTTCAAAAAGTAACTTTCTAAAACCCAAGAAAGCCCAGTGTGCCTGTGAAAGGACCATAACAGTATTCTGCTCATTTACAGTCCAATCCTGACCCTTACACTACCTAAAGGACAACATTATTAGGACTTTGTTTTTTCACATGTGCTTTTAAAAATCAAAAGGACGCTCGCCTTATCTTTAAAGGAGAGCCCAAACACCCCTCACGGGACGCTTATTCATGCCACTGGCATTCACTACCCACAGGTTGTTGCCATACATGAGGGTGGGAATGTAGATCGATCAGTAAATCAACAGCTTCACTTTCATACTCAGACCAGTACAGTATCCGCAATACTGCACCAATTCGCCTGCCACTCTTCCACTCCCTTCTTCCCTCACTTGTGAACAAAACCCTGAGGCACTTGAGATCCTCCAGCAACTCATTCCCAACCCTGATTTAGCATGCCACTCTGTTCAGACTCAGAACCATGGCCTCAGACTCAGAGGTGCCACTTCTCATCCTAGCTGCTTTACAACTGGCTGCAAACTGACCCAGTGCACACTGTAGGTCATTGCTCCATGAAGATCCACGAGATCCCGAGGACCTCACTTTTTTCAACAATGCTTTGCACACTGAGAAATCCAGCTGTCTTTAATAAGATCTAGACCAGGCAGACTTTGTAAGTGCATTATTTCTTCCCTGACAGACAGCAGATGGAGGGGAGAAAGCGAGCAGTTTTCTGTGGAAATCAGGAAAAAAAGACTCCTTATTGTGTTTATTGTCTACAAATCAGCTTGATGGAATTATGAGCAGCAGCTACCAGGGTGCTTTCTAATAACTAACAACAAGACTTCCCATCACCTGTTCTTGCATGACTACAGCACACTGCAACACTTTTGGTGTAAACCCTTAAAATTTACTATAAATGTAACACTAACAATCGTGGATTATTTACATTTACTGATCAGAGCATCTGCAATAATAAATCAAACGGTTGCCAAGAAGCCTTACTCTAAACCGTTCGCTCATTTTCATCATAATGATGAAAAGTACTGGATCCTTCATCAACGAGTAAAAATGACATGAAAATATTGTGGAGAGATGAGATCCAATCAGAACAGATTAAGTTTTGTAGAAAGGCGGGACGAGTTTGGAAGTGATCCAATCAGAATTAATCTACTTGTGTAGAAATGTTGGATAAACACATTTCAGCCGCCATTGGGAACAGTACAGCTAGCTCCCACACTTGTTTCTCATGAAAACGTAACATTTTAAGACTTAGGAAGGAAAAGAAGAGTCAAGGGAAAATAATACTTAAACCCATTAGAGCAACGTTCTCCAGTAAAAACAGTAGAAAAATTTTACACTTTATATTTTCGTCAACTGAATCAACTTTAGGTTTGGCCGACTACAATCTTATATTATATAATGTTTAGTTGACTAAAACCAAAGGAACTTAGACGCCAAAACTAAATGGCATTTTAGTCAAAAGTCAAATTTAAAATTTGCTTTTAGAATTAACACTGGAAAAAAGAATGACTGAACAGATAACATCAAGAACACATAATAAGTATTAACAAGTCTTTGCAGATATTTGAGAATAGGGGATGGAATAATCAAATATGTAGGTACCAGGACAATCTGGGACAACCCAGGACAAATGAAACCCCCGATGACTTCTCTTATACCACTTAATCTTTTCGTAAACCACGGAAAGCAGCTCACACAGCTCAAAGTGAGGGACACAGTCATTAAAATATAATACATCCGACTTGATGCAGAAAGAAAGAGAAAACCTTTGTGAAACAAGAAATCTCTCTGGCTTATGCAATCGACTTTGTTTCAACATTAACATGATCCTAAATGCAGTTCTTTTTTTTCTTTTTTTTGCAATAAAAGTGTTCCTACTTATGGCCATCAGCCAAATTATAGACATCTATTTTTGTGTTGCTTTCATTATGTAACAGATCTTATGCAACACAGCGGAAATGTGATGAATAACAATACAGCAAATTGGATTCAATACTAATAAAAACAATGATAAACAGACATTTTGCTCACTAAGACAGGAATGCTTTTTTCCCTCGCTTTGTTTGGGATTATTTTATAATAGACATTGCTTTATTGATCCAATCTTTGTGCATTTCTGCTATCTGAATCTGCAGCATTTCCATTAGTGTGGACTGTCATATTTTCTCTCTTTCTTAGAAGCTGCTTTTCCATTTATCTAGAATAAAGGAAATAACCACCTTTTCTACCAAACATAAATAATGATTAATAAAGGCATAATTTATCTACAGTCTCATTGCTGTCTACTCAGTTATTCTCCTCCATCTTGTGTTTTTGTTTATCACCGACTTTCCTTTCATGCATATTTGATGAGGCCAAGGCATTCGTGACAATTTAAACGGATCCCTTTATGTCAGTAAAGACAGATAATACAGGTAATGAAATGCTCTTCATCAAAATTATAATTCCATCCTACAAAATTAGATTTTTTTGTGCCTAGAAAGATAAGTACATAATCAACATAAAGTTGAGACGTCTTCTGTCTCTAACAAATTGCCACACGGGCACGGGACATCCCTCACTGCTTGTTCGAAATTAGGTTATGGCATTACGAAAACATTGCTATTTAATGAAGTAGCAATGAATGAAGGAAATCTGGCTAATCTATAAGATGGCTTCATGACTAATTTCATCGGCATAGTTATCAAACAGAACCAAGCATTTCATTAGGAATTATAAACCAGTAACTCAAACTGGAATTGGAGTCAGCAGCACAGTGTGGGTGGGAACAAGCTAAAGCCGGGTGTTATGTGCTGTCTCAGCTCAGAGTAAAACTTTGTCTGCTGTACAACTGTTATTTTGTTTTGGAAATGGTCACTTACATGTGTTAACCTACTGTTCCCTGCTTCACAAATTATCAGTTGGCACCACATATTGCAGCCACTATTGCTATGACTGTAATCTACCAGTTGCCTGCCACTTTCAGTGAAACTCAGAAGCGCACTCGGGTCACCTTTTTTTGCAATGATTTGGAAATCACTTAAATCTTATTTTCAATTATAAATGGCACAGATGCAACACATCACATTTTGAAAGCGATTTAAAAAAAAATTGTTTTAGGAAAAATATATGAATTCACTTTTTATCTACATTTCACACAGTGTCCCAAATTTTCTGGAAAGGATTTGAGGTTGTGTTACATGTAAATAGAGAATAGATTATTACATAATTACATAGGGAAATGTGTGTTTGAGCCAAACCCCCAAATCAAACTCAGATAATGCTCTTTGTGTTTTATAATTATCTTATAATTATGTTGCATCTAATAAGAATTATAATGTTTGTTGTGTACAAGCAGCTGCCCCAAAGTCTCCTCTCCACTCACTTCCAAAAGCTCTTCTGTCTCATCTGCATTTCTTCCTCCTCCATTCTTTTCCCCTGCAAAGTTATTTTTCTTTGTTGTTTTGTCTTTTTCCCTGTGGCTCAAAATTTTCCCACTCTCTCGTCTCCCTACGCACTCTCTTCTTATTCAGGCCGTTTACTGAAGGCTTTCTTTTTTTCCCACTGTTGCTTTGTCTTCTGAGATATGTAAATCTGTCTCTCTCCTGCCCCGCTTTATTTCAAACAGCACTTCAAGCAGAAGCTGTGAGACTTAAATTATGCCAACCACCACCACCACACACCAGAGCTACAAGGTGTTCCACACACAATCACACCATACAACCCATTGCCAAAAAAGACACCTTTACACTTTCACCAACAACATACCATGACTTGCATGTGAACCCCAAATCTTTGACAAGTGACAAAATGATTATGCATTCACTTGGTAAACTACATCAGTGATTACATAAGATGTTTTGATCCTCGACTCCACCTGTCCACATGTCTGGAGCAAGATGCTGAACACCAAATTACTCCAGCTGAGAAAGCCACCAACTTGCTAGAGAGCCGCCACGAGTTTTTGAATCTATGTGTAAATGAGTGTCAAACTCAAGAGCCAAAAACAAGCAGTCCTGTCCAACTATGAGCCTTTTTATTTACATGTGTTTTATTTCAACCAAAACTATTGCATTCTATAGATCAGTTCCACACTGAGTGATTTACTGAGGGACTAATGATTATTTTCAATATTGACTGACATCTGTGATTTAGGAGAAGCCTGAACATACAGTACTGTAACAAAACAACAACAACAAAAAACATGTTGAGCTACCCCTGATTTCTTTACATTTCGACTTTCGTGGTCTTTCTGAAAGTATTTCAAAGTGTTTGTTTGGACATTGGGTGCTTTTTCACTCACTTTCAGTCCCGTCCTTGTACCTAACAATTTTTAGCCTGAGAGATGCATCTGGCTTTCCAGATGAATCCACTGTCTGCTGAAGCCTCATCAAAAATTGTCCCCATGGAAGGGTGGCTGTCAAAAAGCTCAAGACTTTTTTCACATTACTGTAACATGGTGGACTCCCCCATTCTTCTTGCTCAAAAAAAAGGTTGCACAATGTGAATCATGGCTAAGAGATGGCCAACAGATAAACAACAAACAAAAGCCTAATTATCAAGCCTATAGTCCACTGAAACTAACGCCAAGCAAACAAATGATATTTAAGAGTATTGGTTCACAACAATGAAGATTTAAAATTTCCACAGCTTACTCTACACTATGCAGATCTCTGAAGACAACACACAAGGTAGAAGTCAGCTGGATTTCTGAAAAAAAACAAAACAAAACAAAACCAAAAACCAAAACACTTCTGTAAAGCAATGGTCCAATGCAGAAGCAACTAGGATGAACAAGGATTGACTTGCATCAGCTCACCTACGCACAATCTGAAGGATAAGACAGGGATTCACAAACACCCCCCCACACAATCAAAAAGCAGTAGAGGGACAGCTGCCAAAAAATGTAAGCAAATATGATCCAAGGTCATAGCAATTTTAGTTTCTTTATAAAATAAATATTTGTATACAGTCTGTCAGAAAATGCAAAAGATACCTAAGGAAATGCATTGTGGGGCTTTTTGTTAAGTTTTTTGTGGTACACAATCCAAATCTCAGCCTAAGTTAGACTCATGTGTGTTTCTTTTAATTGTTATTATTTTTTTCCACCATATAAAGTTGACTTCATCTCAAAGGGACTTGTGCTGTCACTGATTCCTGTCAGCGAGTAGGCCGCAAGACAGTATATCGAAATCTGACAGCTCTATGAAGACAACCGTGGCTGCTGTCATAATGAGCATTCACAAGACAAAAAGCACACACACACACACACACACACGCACACACACACACACACGCACACACACACAGACACACTCTCCCATGCCTAAATGCATAATTCAATCCCATATACCCACAAAAATGTAGAAACTTCGGTGGTGCCACTTGTGGCTTTCTCTCAATGACAAAAATCTGAAAACAACAAACTAGCCATACCGATGATAAACATCACACAAACCAACAAAGCTTTGCCTCATTAAAAACAAAGACGGTCAAATAAGATGAAGACTTTGAGGGAAGTTTTCTGCTTTACCCTTCTTTTTAAAATTTTTTTTCCCCCAATCAAATCAATGCAGGGTAGCCGTTCATATGAGATGCAGTGCTGACCAATGATCTGTAACCATCTGCTCCTCATTTGATAGCAGCAAACACTGTCTGGTTTTGTGCCAGGCGAGATATCACACAGCACCTGCTGCTTGGTGCCACTACCACCGAGTCACAAGCCCCCGTGGGACTGCCAAGTGAGACCCAGATTTGTACTGGGATAAGAATAACTTCTCTAGAGGGTCTTGCTGGATAGAACTCTATTTACTGAAATCTACTCTAGGAATGCCTAAAACATTCATCTCAATGTGCGGCCTTTTAAAAAACAAACAAACAAAAAAAAAAAACAATAGTTCAAGGAGTCAGTTAAATATGCAGCAAACCAACACAGACGTTAGCAAAAAGATGAAAATTGATTAGAAAGAAAACCTCTCTCTGGGAGTCCTACTTCTTATACTTGAAAGCCCATTTTTTAAACTCCTATTCCACCACATCTCCCCATATTTTTTTTTTATTCACCCAATACACCTGAGGCTTCCCTCATCATTGCCCTCCATCAGTCACAGCTGAGTGAACTGACGCACCAGAGACATACTCATTCTAAAGAAGATAAAGCATGTGGGACCTGTCGGAGGCAGCCTGCAAGGATGTCACTATGTGTTTAGCAACCAGTACATCTAAACCAGAGTGGAGCCCAACCAGCCCAACCTCATCGCTCTTCCTGTTACCACCTGCTTGATCCTGACTCAGGTAGACACTGGTGTCCTGTTGTGTGGCTGGGCAAGCTGAAGAGAAGAGGATGCAATAATTCTGTCTGTCTGAATGTGAGACAGTAAGATAGAAAAACTAGTGTTTTTTAGAAGAACAGTTTAATTTGATAACATTTACCTTGAACTAAAATATAACCAATGATATATCAGCACGTTTGAATGCAGTCTGTAGGCAAAAGTACATAGGCTCTGGGCTCTGGTTAGAATCAGTGATTTGTTTGATACATGACAAGATAAAATACTGCCAGAGGTCTTTCAACAAAAACCCTTGTGGGTAGAGAATGTAGAGAATCCATTTTCTTAAAGATATTTTGCCTCAATTTAAAATGTATTTTTTGCCATTTTGTTCACTGCTAATTCAATATATGCTTTTGATAATACATCATTACATCATCCTGTACTGGAGGCAATAATGCTGTTGCTTTTTATTCCTCAAACAGAGGTTTGAGGAATTTCGACCTCTGTTCATACCTGGGATGACAACCAAATATCAAACTAAGGGTAGATGATTTATAAAAGCGAAAACAGAATCCACCCATTCAAAGGCTGAGCAAGGCATTCCAGACATCTTTCTTCCCAGTAACACTTTCCACTTCCTCCTGGGGGATCCTGAGGTGTTCGAAGGCCAGATGAGATATATAATCTCTCCAGCGAGTTCTGGGTGTACCCTGGGGTCTCCTTCCAGTTGGACGACTGAGACCTTTCAACACCGAGCAGCGGCTCTACTCCGATATCCCTTTGGATATCCGAGCTCCTCACCCTATCTCTAAGGCAGAGCATAGCCACGTTATGGAGGAATCTCATTTCAGTCCCTTGTATTTGTGCCTTGCTGTCTCAGTCATTACCCTGATCTAACGACCAGGGGTACAAGCTGGAACGTAGATGGATTGGTAAATCAAAAGCTTTTCATGCCTTTCAGCTTGGTTCTTTCTTCATCACAAAAGTGGATGCGATGTCTGCATTAATGCTGACACTGGACCAATCTACCAAGTCAAACTCACACTTTGCCAATCCCATCACTCATGAATAAGATCCCAAAATAGTTAAACTCCCTCACTTGAGCCAGCCCGTCTCCTATGCTTACTAAAAGATCACACAGTAGACGTTTTACTTTGGGGTCACATTTTTTCATTACTTTTACTGTGATTTAAAATGTATAGTTAGTAGTTTAACTACTAAAATATACTTCTTTTTTTCAGTATTGCTTTGCTTTGCTGAACACTCGTAATACCAAGAAGCATAACTTATTTTACTTGATAGTTACTTTGTTCCCCTAACTTAAAATTTCTTCTAGAAAATAGTTCAGAGAAAGTTCACTTTCAGAGAAGCCTCACAGATTCAGAGCATTTAAGTTTAAATTTCAAATAAACATATAGCAGGAGAATTTTTAACTTACGGGTAAGAAACAATGTGACTGAAAACAAGACACAAGAACTTACCACCTACACAAATGTAAAGATCTACCTCATATTGTTATATCGTTCACATGCAAAGTCTTCATACATTTAAAGAACATCATGTACAGATAGGACAATCTGTTGCGTCAAAAAAAAGGCTTAATTTGGGGATATGGAGACCCAGGGAGCCACTGCATAGTAATGAGATTGTTAAAAAACAGACAAACCAGTCAAAGATGTGAAACCGTGACCACTGAATGGAATCAGAGATGGAGTGCTTGAGATGTAGAGAAGCAAGGCACCAAAACCACAAGCAGGAAACTCGTGTTAAATTTCTAAATCAGATTCTGCTACACTTACCTCTCCACAGAGAGGCAATGTTTTTCCCTTGAGAAAAGTCAGAATACTGAGGACAGGAGCTCATTTCCCACCCAAAGCACGTTTATTGAGAGGGAGTGGGAGCTCGCTGAGCCTGGTACATAATAGCAGAATAACCAAGGCTGAAAGCTGAAGCCATGAGGAGATGGGATATGGGATTTTCTGCTGCTTTATGGCAGAGGGCTTGAATGATAAGACAGCCGTAGCAGTGGGATAGACAAGAGCAGAATAGATATGAAATAGGGATGGAACTGCAGAGCTCTATGCCAGGAAGTGTGAAAAAGCAGGGCACGCTGTTGTTTGTTAAGCCGAGAAAAAGTCGTCGTCTTCTACCACAAGTTCATTAGAGAAGAAAACCACTGTCATATATTCTTTGAGTGCCACATCAAAAGCTTTCAAGATGTTATTTTGGAGGGAAGGAAAATAGGCCACGAAGCACACAGAGCATTACTGTTAGTGATGCTGCAGTTAGCCGATGTCAGTTTTTACCAGGCTTCGTGTTTTTGAGGGCCCATCAACCAGCCAGCTGCGAGGACAAAAAGCTTTATAATATGGCTTATTTCCTCAGGTCAGAGATGGTTGACAAACTAAAGAAAAAAATGTGAAATTTGTGGGAATCAGGTGACTCAGTTTTGCTGTGTTTGTCTCCTGATGGGAGTGGTTTGTTCATTCATAGGGCACAAAGAGTCACTGAATGTTTTGATAAGAAATGACGGTGAAAATGACATGAATCATACATTATGTTTCGAGGAAATGATCAGCCAAAACACAACTGCATGCCTATGGGAAATTTTAGGCCACCATATTAGACACCACTCTCACAACATAAATCACCAAATAAAAGAATATTTCTTTTGGAGGAATGGTGTTTTATCACTCCCTTAGAGCTCTAGAGACTTAAGGAGTCATCACTAAGGATCACTGAAGCAGAACTTGGTGGATCAACAGTTTATATTGATTTTCCTTTTCTTTGACATCCATCGCAGATGAGTCCCTGGAACTCTACTGGAGGGATAATCACTTCCTCAACATTAGTAGTTGGCTCTTCGGCTGCCTTTTGGCAGATGTTAAAGTTTTTAAGTTTATGAATTCAAAACAAGTTGATTTTTCATGACGCTTTAATTGTACTAGCCCAGCAACTGCTGGACTGTTGGAGCTGTACCAATATTATTTTTTCTCTTTGACAAACGTACACATCCATTCTCTGGATCTCTTTGTTTCAGTCTTTGTTTCAACCAGTGTACAACTAACCTGCCTAAAACCTTTTGTGGTATTGTACTGAAATTGCTATTATTAAGCAGCTAACATATAAACTGACATACTCAGTCCTACAGTCCTGCACATGGGAAACTTTATTGGTTGGTTCTTGTATAAATAATTTTGACAGCTCATCATAAGCTATATTAAACATGTCCGTTTGGTGCACAGATAGTGAAAGTAATGGTTCTGAGCAGCAGTTTCAGCACGTTGATGAAGGGCCTTCAAAAAGCAGCAAATGAAGTTCGGGCTTCACTTATTGCCTCCTTTCCTCAGATTTTCTCTGCTCATCCAGGGATTTAAAGTGATGCCCTTCAAGCATTTCTCAGAGCTATCTAAGCACTGGCTCCTTAAATAACAGTAGTATCCAAGACTAATTTATTCACTTAGTCAAGGGTGCTGCTGCTATGTAACGAGTCTCTTTCGCTACAATTATCTTTGGTTAAAAAATCAGAACGAAAACAATTACATTACAGGCCCACTAATATGGATCATGTTACTTCTGTGGCAACAGTGGTTTAAGCCGTGTTCTGAGAGTATGTAGATGAGCGTGCACACAAGTGTTGGTACATGGCAGCCTTGTTTCAATTTCTCAAGCAAGCCCACTCCAAGTTATGGCTGACCTGATACCCAAATTTCCCCTTGTGGGACAATTAAAGGATTATTCTATTCTATTCTATTCAATTCTCACCAAATTTCAGCTCGTTTCCAGCAATGCGATGCTGCCAAAATGACTTCACAGTCCATCTCTCCACTTTCAAGGAGTTTTTCCCAGAAGCATGCCTCTCATTAGCTGCCCAATTGAACTTGTGTTTTAAGTACAGTCAACCATTCATTTTACTGCACAACTGAGATTCAATTTTTCACCTCTCTTTGTTAACTTAAAAATCAGCTTCAGTCCCCATTACATCTGTTTGGCATTAATAAGCTGAAATAAACATTAATGATCTCATTGGAAATGGAGGAGTTCAAAAGAAGCATCAGCAATATCACTAGTTGGAACTTACAGTGTCTTTATGAGGGATGTTTATGTTCACAAGTACTGACTCCAACAAGGCAGGTCGAACAAAAAGATGGATTTTCACAGCGACTGGTGAATCCCATTAAAAAGACACAAGTTTCACATAAAGGATGAATGGCCGACCATTAAAAGCAACCAGTTTAGGATTTATTAGCTAAAAAGATGCATGTGTTTTAAGTGCACTAATTTGGTTACACATCAGTAAGAGATAAATCATCCAACTGATGTTGACATGACCTGCAGAGCAGGCAACAGAGAGAAAACAGCCACTAAGAAAATACAACTCAGACACAGCTAAGTAAAACAAAGCTCAATTACAGGCTTAACTATAAGAGTTATGTTCCAAAAAATGAGCAGTGCTGAGAGACATGGTATGTAACCTACAGAATGTTCAATAGTCACTTTCACAATCCAAACAAGTTACAGAGCCAACAATATGTAGACCACCAAGGAAGCCAGACAACAGAAAGGAGCTGAGAGGAAGCAAAGGCCTCACTTTATCCACATAATTTCAACCGCAGCTTTATCACAACTGATCTGGAATACTAGCAAATTTAACATCCCGTGACTGCCTTTCATCTTTTATGATTTACTGCAGCATTGAAGATGAACATTAATAAATGTAAATGTAAACTTGACAGTCAAGAAATAACATTATTCTAGTTAACTGCACACAATTCAAGTGTTAACATAAATCATAACATAAAACATAAAAAAAACCCTTGCATGACAAAATGCTGATATTGCCTTTCATCCAACCCTCGTATGAGAGAGAGAACGAGACAGCAACATGGAAAAGATCACAAACAGGATTACTCCAACGGAAGATGCAAAAAAGGGGAGATTTACATCTAACAGTGTTAACGTGTTGTTGAATATATGAAAACTCAGTTTTTACATTTGTCAACTGCAAAAAAAACATTTAAACAAACAAAACATAGGCAAAACACTAAGACTCACTGGGCGACGAACAACTATACTGAACTCCACGTAAAAATATTGTGTACGGTGCAATGATTAACGTTTAAAGGGAAATGAATGGCTTTTAGTGTGCATCTCCTTTATGGGATTCACGATGCATCAAGGGCCCATTCATGTGGGTGAAACTCAAGATGGACTGAGTGTAATGGACTGAGTCCACTTGTAATGTACTAAGCGGCCAGACGGCTCACTCTCTCTGTGAGTTTTGCAGCTGCTACTCTGTGTTTGTGTGAAACTGTCTGTTGCAGCTGGTCTGCTCACACGAAGACAAGTCGAGTTGGTGAGGCACTCACGCAGCTTTGAAAGAGTGACAATAACAATGTGTATAAATAACTCAGATACTGATCCTGAAGCTGCAACCTCCAGGGATGTGTGTGTGTGAGGGAGGATGATAATAATACAAATTTTTTTAAAAATTCCAGTTTCTCTAATGGCCACTTGAAGCTGAATGCTCAACTTCAACAATGTAAAATAACATGTTTACTGCCTTGTACAGAAAATGTTTTGGTCTTTATAGCCAATAACAACTCCATAACAACTCATCCAAACCCATAACTCATCCACCTGGATACTGTTAAGACCTAAAATTAGGGGCGTGGCTACTTTGAGTGACGGCTGACAATTTAAGAGCTCATCCATGAAGTAGCAAAGCTGTGGATTTAGTGTACAAGTATTATTTCACTCACCATCTCTTATTAGCAAGTATCTGTTAGTGGTTAGCTTGTTAGTGTTGATACCATAGCACTCCACACTTTGATTCAAACATTGGGTTTACGTTCAGCTTTTAGATACAGTCTGTGTGTGATCCTAGACTAGACTGCAACAGTGCCATGCCTCTAGTCTAATGAGCTGCGGCATCGGCAACAATCAGCGAGATTCAAGCTTCCACTGGGATTTTGTTGTGTTTTTGTTTTACACTGGAAAAACAGACAGTTGTCTCCGTGTTTCACAGATGTATCTGAGCTTTAAATAAATGGTAGGACACAAACAGGTATTTTTGTGTGTTCTTTGACATAATAAACATAATGCACGCAGTAGAAAAACTGCAACAAAAACTGCATTTTCGAATCATTAACACTTAGAGTCAACTCAAACTCTAAGTTACTTGCAATGTGAGCAAGTTACTCTCAGTTACTTGTAATGTGAGCACACATTTAATCTGAAAAATTACTCAGGAGTTCCTTCAAATCTAAAGTCTTCACCAGACAGTAAACATGGGCCACATGAGCCCTTTAGTGGTAGGTGCTGACAAATAGATATGAGCAGTGTGACAAGTTCACCTCATTATGAGCTCACCTCCCATTGCTTACTTAGTGACAGATTTGACTAGGAACAGTCGATGCAAAACGAAATGATAGTGTCAAAACAAAGTCCTCACTGCAAGCAGCAAGGCTCAGTCATTATTTCTTAGCAGTTCCAACTGTCTCAAGTCTCAGCTGCTGTTGTTTACCTTCAGTATAGCCACTGGTGACAGGACTAAAGTACTCCAAGTTAGCTGTCAATGTGAGCAGGTTGCTTTTCTATAACAAATGTTTGAGTGTTCCCCCCAAATAAATCACGATTTTTCTGATTCTTGTATAACTATTTTTATATTTTTAATTTATAACTATGAATTATTTTTTGTATTGTTTTTGTTCCTAAGGGAAAAAGTCAAAACACTGACATTGCAATTTCTGAAGACAGATTTCATGCAAGCAGGATGGGTGAAATTGTAAATCAGTGCATTAATTACACTGGAATATTAGTCAATTGGTTTCCCATTAAATGTAATATGTTGAAATCTGTAGAAAACTGAAACAAACAAACAGAATAAATTGAGGAGAGGAAAGCAATATATAAAAAACCAGCAAACAAGCCAAAAAAAGCAAAAGCACAAGACAAAAAGAAAAAAGAAAAAAAGGGGGGGAGAAGAAAAAAAATGAAACCAACAACATTCCAGTGCAGTGTTTGGTATTGTGCAAGCTCTGGGAGAGAAGCTGCAGTCTGGCCTGGGAAAGAGCCGCTGCAGGTCCCCTTGGGAGACCAACCCGCTGGCCTCCAGACAAACACCAGTGGAGTGGCAGAGCAGACACAGCCAGATGTGTGGGAGTGCACAATACAAACAAAAAGAACACATGCATTTAATGGCGCACACACACACACAAATATACACCCACATCCACTCACTTCCACTAAATTCTATTGTAAATAAATAAAGCTGAGGGGTTTTTTTCTGTTAAAATAAAAAATGGAATCATAAAAAAATATGACAATGATTAGCTATTTGGAAATTGTTAAACGGAAGTAAAATTAATTGTGCAAGAAAGCAGCTGATTATCATAAAAGCTGTGAAAAAACAAATAATGACTCAGCAGCTTCCTGCTGGCCTGGCTGTTCTATGTACATACAAATCTGTAGCACATGAAGCTTACATAGAAGATGCACTGTAACTGTTTTGTTCTTATACACTAGGGCCAAATAAATACTAATTAATGTTGTTAAACGTTATGTGTTCATGCTAACTTCTAGTAGAATACAGAATGGATACACGCCCCTAACCATCATTTGCTACCAATCCATCCGTCTAAAACTAATGGCAATAACTTCAATAAGTCATTAAACATGGTTTTCTTAATATAGATACGGCTGCTTCTTTATCACTAATTTACTGCTTACACATAGTTGTATTTCCATAACTTCACATGAATTCTGAATTGGAAAAATTCTTCTTAGCTTATGGAAAAATTCAGCAGTATGAATTTTGTATGCAAGTTCCATATGAGATTTATACTATGGCATTTCTCTGTATAATCCCATTGGAGGCAAAACTATAGAGGACAATGAAAAATAAGTCTTTAACATGAAATCCATTTGGCTCGTTGACTTTTCAGTTGTGCTGATCAACAATTAGATATGTTTTTATATTTAGCTTTGTTTAATCAATGTATACGGGCCAGCTGAGACTGAAAAGGTATTAAAAAAAATTACACTTACAGTTCACATAGTGCTTCTACAAGACTTACACAAAAATTTAAAGCCTGAATCAGTTGCACACAAGCGTAACACTGAAGCTGATTTCTATTAACACACAAATTCGTCGTAGGTCTATAAATAACAAGCGTCGCATTGCATGATTTCTCTGTTTCACCCACACTGCCACACCGACATGCACATATTCTCTCATACTCACTCACACTCTCCACACTCTGGTGTAAAACTGACACAGTTATTAGCCAGGGGCAGGCTGGTGATAACTGTGGAGAGCTCATGAAGGGCTTTCTTTCCCCCTCTGACTAACATGCCCCGCCTGCTTCCACTACCTCTACCATGTGAAACAGAGGCTTGTTGGCACCAGGAAGCAGTGAGGGTAGTATCGTGCTGAGAGCTGGATATCCCTCGGGTGCTAGTGGGGGGTGTGGTGAACAGCAATCTGTTGGGATCACAGCAAATTCTTTTGGTTTCAAGACTGTAACATCACACTTACACATGCTTGCTAAAAGTGCCTTCAATAGTTGCAGCGTTTTGTGGTAAGGCGAGCAGTGAGAGGCAGACAGGCAGCCACACAGCCCCTCCCTGGCTAGCAGGTGAACTCATTTGCAGTACAACAACTATGGATTTGTAGTTGTGTCAAAATTGGCGCAGGAGACAAAACACAATAAAGAGCAAATAATTTCACAGCTGCAGGTATTCAGATTCAACAACCTGCACGCGTACAACTAAGCACAGCTCAGTACAAAGACGCAACACACATTCGAGGGTGTGCTGTGGCAGATTCACACTCACGCAGGCGGCTCTGATGTCAAAACTGAATTCTGCTGGCTCGACTCAATCTGACTTTTGGTAGTTTGGAGGGCAGAGTCCAAAGGAAGAAGGGCTTCATGTGATTGGTGGCTTTCAAAGCAGTGACACTGCAAGCTCTGTGATTGACACGTTCCATTTACAGTGTTAAACCAAGTTACACTGTGGAAGCAAATTCGGTGCTATTTTAACCTCCCAAAATAACTATCATCAGATATTACCACTGCTACATAGCAACTATCACTGGATTACCTTGATGCTGCAAAAATCTTAAAAACTGGAGGATTCGAAGCCACGTTCTGCAGCCTCTACCCTCCTGTCCCATTACTCTGTCACAAAATTCTGAAACTACTAAGAAATTTTGAAATTAGGTCAGTAAAGCTTTCATTTCAACAACATTGAAGCATTAAACAGTTATCATAAATGTTAACCTGGCCTGCGCACATTAACACTACCTGTGTAAGTATTAGCAATTACCCATTAGCTACAAATAACCATCTAAGTAATCAATAAGAAAGCAACTATAGGCCAATAATAAAAAGGTAGCATTAATGTGGGCGCTAGGCAGCAAATGTCATCAGTCCTGCTCACTCACTGTTGCACCTCTCTCCTGATTTTCAGTCCAGTTCTTGTATATTTTGCCATACTTCAGCCTTTTCTACCAGTTTCCCTTCCTTAAAAATGGCTTTTTGACAGCAGCAGCATTGAACAGTAGCTGGCTCAACCGAAGGGCCAGATTCATCTCTCAGGTCCTGTCCACATCTTTCCTGGATTTTTTCCTGTTTTTTGATGATATGGCTTTCAGATACTGTTGCAGGTATTGTTGTAGGTATTTTTTAGGCCTGGCACTTCTGCTCTCCACTTGTCCAGTTTCCTCAATTAAAAAAAAACACTGCACAGTATGCCGAGATATACCAAGTTGTCAATAGTTTCACTAAATCTTTGGCACCTTGTTGGCATAAAAATGCTGTTTTATACCTGTCAAACTGTGTTCTCTGACATTTTTCATAGATTAAACAACAGAAATGGGAATCAATCTATTTTAGTGACAGGCTAATAGTAACAAAGGATACAAACTGGTTCTTTCTGAAGCTGTCTGTTATGTGTACACAAAACACTGAACAGTCAGGTGCTATTGCTCAAGACCACTTTCAAAAAATTATAAAAATGACTGAATCATTGGAAGAGAAATATAAAGAAATGAGGGATGCCTCAAAGAGTGCTGTATGTCCTTTTGTTATACGCAATGCATCTGTTAAACTCTTTCTGTGGGGTCCCCATTAAAAAAACAGTAATTAATAACAACTACTAAATATTCTGGTGATACAATTGTGTGAGACAAATAATGTATATACAACAAAGTACTAACAAATAAGGAGGAAGATATAAAATAGCTTACATAAAGTACATATACATTACATTTATGTAAAACACAGCATTGATTAAAAATGGTTACTCTTGCACAACTTGCCTATCCAGGCTTTAGTCTTTCTGGAGGACAAGCATTTCCATGCATAGGCTGAATATATAGGAAGCTCCAAGAGACAGAAACAGCCTCAAGACAGAACTGAAGCTCCTGGAAAAAAACGTGTCCTACTTTCTTCAAAGAACAATTGCTTGTTTCTTCTACAGCGCTCAACTCTGGGAGAAACGAGAAGTGGGGGACAGATTTGATAACAGCTCCCAATTACCATCAATAAAAAGAAACTGTGTTTCTTTGAGTGAAGAAATTCTCCCTCTCTCTTCCCATGGTGGTTTTGGACTGTGTTAGGCTGATGGTAATGGGGGCCAGGCTTATTTCACTAATGATTTAACCATGCCTTTGTCTGTTTCTCTGCCTGCTAACTGTGTCCTCTAGAGAATGGCTATGCTAATCCAAAAATCTGGCTTCAGTTTAGAAAGCACTCACAGCTGTCTTCCTGTGTTGTGTGAAATCAGGGAGTATTTTTGAAAAGGTGACAGACATTGGCGCAGAAAATAAATAAATTTTTTAAAAAAATCAGAAAAGTAAAAGTTAGAGCAAGAAAAAAAGAATAAAAAAAATCTCTGATCAGTTTCATCATTTTCAACATTTTCTAGCTTTTGAGGGACAGAGACCTTCGATTTTGCAACGTGAGCAATAATCTCTTTCTGTTGCTCTGAGGATGGTGATAAGGAATGGGCCAAGAAATGATGCTGGCATCTAGAGCTTGGAAGAAAATACCACATCATCCAATTAAACTGAACATAACACCATCCCTGCTCTCAACTGCCAAGTGCAAAACAAACTAACAGCAGCAGAAACTAATGGACACTGGAGAAGGCAGAGGCATCGAGAGAGGGCTAATGCCATCCTGCGCCACTAGCTTGTCCAGGTAAAATGCACACAGGACAAAGGCAAGAACATCAGAATGGTGGAAAGGTTTGACAGAGAGAGCCTGTGTTTACTTTGTACAATACCTTTGCCTTCGCCTGAACAAGCATTTCCTCCCCCTTGCTTCCTTCAACCAGCCACAAATAGTTTGAATTGGTGTAGTGTGTGAAATTAAGCCTGATGGGTCTCATTAACAAAAGCCAGTCGGTATTTTTTTTTCCCTTTGGCATAGCTGAGATTTGGAAAAAGTGTCATTTCAGCAGCAATACTGGAATTTTTGCATTTGCCACATGAATCACTTTTTCTAAGCAGATTTAGGAATTAAGGTCAACAGCAAAAATTATGAGAATTTTTTTTCACTGTGATTTCTTTTTCTGCTAAAACATGGGGAGCATATTTGTTGTTTTACTTGGCTTCTAGCCCACGCCTTGTTCAAAAAAGCGACCCAGCACAGTTTGCATGTAGCCTTGAGGTCTCAGTACAATGCACCAAATAAAAGCAAGTGTTGCAGTGAAGATAAGTCTAGTGGTTCTTTGTGAAAGGTCAAGTACAGCACATGAAGTATCTATTGTTATTATCCACACAAACAGTAACATCTGTGGTGGGAGCTGCGGAGATGGAGGCACATGCAAACAGAGCAGGACCTAAACCTGCTGAGACACAGCAGCACAGATGGCTGCTTTTTATCCAGCTGGCACCGAGACATATGGAAACAGAGATCATTAGTGAGGTAATAAGTGCATGACAGTGTTAGCAAAGGTAAGTTAGTCATCAACAAAGTGCTTATAACTAGCGGAAAAAATTGGAAAAATATCAGATCAACGTGGATTAACAAACAAAACACTGTTTCTGAATTAAAGCACCTGCCTGATCAGTCCCTTCCCTTTAAGATTTACAACTGGTCAAAAGACTCCATCTTTAAGCTCACGTAACAGTTGTTATGTGTAGATTTTTATGAGACCTTACTAAGACAATATAACAACACAATTTTGTTTTATTGCCACAAGTCATAGATTACTCAGTTACGCTGGCTCTGCCCGGATCAGCTGGTTATCGTGTTTATGGCTTTCCAAACACGTGTTGCAGGGAAGTTGCAGAGTTCTGTCTGGTGCGCAAAATACACAACGTCAACACTCACAACATGATCTCCTAACTCTTCTTTTTAAGTGTTCATTCATCAGCCGTACTGGCATTTGTCAGCAAATAGCTAATATTGGCCAATCTATCGGTCGGGCTCTAATGCCAAGCACAAGAAATACATATCCATATGTTGGCAAAGAGACTTACAGCTGTCAAAAATATATTGAGACTAAATGAATGAGAGAATTAATCAGGAATTAACATTGAACATATATAACCTCTATAAAAATGTAATGTTTACTTTTTAGGAAATCTAGTTTTCATTGCTCTTTTTCAAAACATTTGTGCAAAACATAATGTCACAGAGCTGTCGGAAATCACTATTTAATTTTTACTGCAAGTATCAAACTCATCCTAAACAATATACACATTAAATACAACCCATTTACTATCAAATCAATTCAAAACTATCAAAATCTTCTTCCATTTAAAAGGTAATCTGATGCATGACTGCAAAAAATCAGTGGTTTTTCCTTTTGCTTTTTTTGGCACTGAAAGCAAAAAGTAAGCTGATCTGCCATCCAACACCAAACTAATTCAAAAAATCTGTCTAGCACTAAAACCAAACGTAAAAAAAATACTGCTGCATTCATGGCTTCTGAACTTATATAGGCAGAGGAGGTGATGGCTATATTTTAAGTACTTTATACTAGGAGATTTAATTTACCACAGGGGGAAAAAAAGCTTAGCAGACATGAGTTATTAAAGCAGAGTATTTGCATCTTCAAGTATGCCCAGAGAAGATCTATATGCCTTCTCTTCCTATACATGATACCAATAATCTAATATTCCACCGCGCACATTAGCTGCTACTTCAGTTATTCAGGTCAGTTTGCACAAAGCCAGTTATGAAAGGAAAAAGTGCTACAGTAGCTGTTATAGATATCTTACATACTATGTCCAATATGGATAGAGTATTGCACTAATAAGCAAACTGCAATGCTAGGAGCTGTAATATGACAACCAGTAAGTCATCAAGTTGTGAACAGTGGCAGCCTGTATACAGTTTTTTTCTTTGAAGAGACAGTATTTCAGTACAAAAGCAGCACAGAGAACAGAAATAGCAAAACAGTGAAAGGAAAATAAGAGACTAATCACAGAAAGACTACAGTCCGCGGGGAGAAGTCAGAATCCTTTAGTATCGACTTGAAGAAGTGACAAAACAGTACCACAAATAAAACGCTGGAGAGGACAAGTCGAGACTTTGGCTTTTGATGAGTTAAAGTGTATATTCTGTATGGGCTCACCTAACAACCAGGAAAAGTGCACGAGAAAAACACAGAGAGACAAACAGACCAACACACGCAGTCATTCTCAGACAAACCAGAAGCAAACTCACAGTGCAATGAATCAAGCAGCACCACTGCCAGCCATGGAGTCCCAGTTGGTGAAGCAGAGAACAGCTACTGCTGGAACCTGCAGATGATAGAGACACAGAAGGCAGAGAAGGACAAGATAAACAAAATGCACGACAGTGTGACGAAGGGAATAAAGAGGGGTGGGCGACGGAAAGGGAAGACAGACAAAGTCAAACAAAGATGGAGGAAAAGAAGGGAAGAGAGCATTTTGTTGCTTTGCCTAAAGCAGATCTCTAAACATTGAGGCTCATTTTCAGAGCAAGTCATTGTTCTGGCACAGTGTTACAGAGCAGATATCAGATTTACTGGTACACTGATCACCCAGGCAAAGTCATCCAAAAGCCATAGACAACAATCTATTAAACAAATAAAGAAAACACAGTGTATATCAACTCATTTGAGTTTCAAGTCACCCCGAGGGATTGTTTTTAGCATCAATCTCTCGTATTCATCCTACAGTGGGACCAACACTTTAATTAATCTTCTTGTTAAACAGTACAAAAAAGTATGCTGTGGGCATTAAGCTAACCTGTTTTACTGAGGTTTTACAGATATACTGTATGTACTTAACTTCGTAAGTGCTTCAACACACATCTTCAAGTTCATCAAAATATTAAAACTGTGGAATCATTTCACTGTTTTTTTTTTCTGTTCTGATTATTTATGTAGTTTACAATGAAGCTCTTGCATACTTTTTCCCTTCTCCACGCACCTTGAACTGAATTTGATACCTCCATTTCTTCCTTCTATCGTCCCCATTTAACTGTACAATTTGTTCAAGGTGTTGTATTAGCTGCAATATATGTGGCTGTACCATTTGTTGCTATGCGACTAAGGAAAATTTAGGAAAATAATGCAAAACCATCCCCGTATTAAGAATTCAATCACTATAAACCGCTCTGCAGCAATGCATCCGAGGACAATGCGTCTCTTTTAGGAGGATAAAAATAACAGCAGTCATCTCAGGGGCTCAGCTTTTTTTGTTCATTTATTCACTTTACAATGGGAAAAAAAATGATCTGTCAAAAATTGGATGAGGAGAAAAGATGGAGAAAATATCCTCAGATGTTATGCTGTGAAAAAACAGCATACAAGAGCATACATGTTTGGTATCAGAGGCAAACCTTTGAGTTCACACTACTTTGGACTGAGATGTTTTTCCAGAATCATAATTACAGAACTCTCTGAACTGTTTCTACTATGAGGTCCAGTACAACAAAAGACACTGGCAAACTTCAGTATGCTCACTTGTTAGAAAAAAAAAAAGCCCAAAAGTTATGACCCAAACTGTTGCATGGGTCTGGGAGTTGAAATGTGGTTCACATATTTCTACCCATTACCAGAGTCAGGATGCCAAATTAAATAATCCAGCAGACTCATTTCTATGGTTTTAGAAAAGACTTGGTCACATTGGTCAAACTGCATTCTTGTTTACTACTTTTGTGGTCTTTTTCTCCCTTGTGTTACGCTGTCTCTGGTACTGACTCCATTACTGGAGATAGACCAGATGACTGCAATTAGTCTGGTAAGTAAAATAAGAGAGAAAAAAAAAAAAACAGATGGAATTTGCAGGGATTCAACTGCAAATTCCATCTGGGTCAGCCAGCAGCCAATCAGTTATGTCATGTCTGCATGTAAAACAGCTAAAGACAGTCCAGTAAAAGAAGAAAGCTCAATAAATCTCCAGGCTTCCTGAAAGACATTCAAAGCTCTTCTTTGGATGTTGGCTGCCTTTTGTTCTGTTCTCTGTCCACATGATCCTGCACATCTTCAATAATTTCGAGGTCCGGGCTCTGGGGAGGCCAATCCATGACTGATAGTGTTCCATTGGGGGGTTTTCTATCCGGACAGGGTTTTACTGCATTGCCATTGTGTTTGGCATGTCAAGATATACCAAGTTTATAGTTAATAGCTGCTTGAGAATTCATCTGTTTGGAAATTCATTTAGTATTTAAGAAACGGGAACAAATGGTTGGTTTTTGCACAGGCTGCCAGTAACAAAGTGTCTAAACATACAACACTGGTTGATGCGTTGAAGTGGGGGTCTCTTTTATATTGCAATGATTCACAGGAAAGTGGCTGAAAATGGCCCTGAAGAACTATTGCTCAAGACCACCTTAAAAATTACATGAAGTCTGGTTAATTAATTGGAAGCAAAATATAAAGAAAACAGGGGTGACTCAAGACTTTTGCATAATAGTACATATTGAGCATCTCATATGTTCATATGACCCTTGCTTGTTTTTATATCCAACAAGCTGTTAAACTTCTCCTGCATCACCACTGAACAAAGGCATCAACAAATTATTTGCTGACAGGTCAGAAGATTCTCCGTTAATCAGACTCGGATATATCTGGCACAGAACATAGTGGGTTTTTTTTTACCTGACCTCCCAGATCCCCTTCACCTTTTCGAGCCTACAATCAAGTTCTGAAAGCACAGTTTGCTGACTCACTCTCATTAACACTGTCTGCAGCGAGGCTGGGCTACAGCTCCCATTTGAACCACTAAAAATCAGCAGGACAACAATATATATTGGCAGCAAGATTTTAAAAAAAACTTGAGTAAACAATATAGTGCTTAAGTTATTTAATCTCAATCGTGCCGACATGAAGCTGGGATTAAGGTGTGGGAGGGTAATCATTTTCGGCACAACATGATCACAATTGTCAACTCTTCTGTCTTGCTCAATCACATTTCAACAGAGCCTTATGAACCAGCGCACTCATTTTGTTAAGAAAATATCCCAAATAACAACACTAGAAACTGAAGTACAAAACTGCTAGGTTTGATGGTTATGCTCCACTTAATTTAAGGGATTGTGACATAAGCCTGCATTAAAATGTAAGGCCTGTGTTTTTCTTAAATATGGTGTATTCAATATAGTATAAGTCTGTGGTTGAGTACAAAGAAGCACAGGAAGCTTTTACACAACAACATGGCTCAGTGGAACACCACAGACAAATCGCCACTTAAATCCTGAGCTTAGCGGCACAGTTGACGCCACACAGGCTGAGAAATTTGCAACTGACACTAAACATGCAGGTCAGTCCGGCTAGCAGCTTCAGTCATGTGAACAGTCAGTATAAAGCATTGTATGGTCCCCGGTATCATCTTTACTCTTTCTTTCTGTCATTCGGCTCCATGTTGCCTATATTTCCATAACAACTATCCACAAGTTACTCTGCATCTTGAGCGACAGGGTTGACTGGTCTTGAGCAGATCCCCACAGTGAACAGCCAGTGCCACTCCCTATTTAGGTGAATGGTAACATAGTAAGTGAGCTAGAGCTGGAAAAAAAAGTGAGAATTCTCATATCAATCATGTAAGAAAACCCAACGGTATCTGTATTTTTCCTAAAACATGTTCACAGATTTTATTACAATGTCAAAGACACACCAAATAATTAGTGCAACCAGTGTACAAGCAACTACTGAAACCTGTCAGAACAGTTTTTGGTTATATGTAAAGCACAGATCTTTCTGGTAAGATGTGTGCTACTGACTGGCTTTTAACTGTTGAATAAGTAACAAAAAGTATTTCTCAAGACTGACGCTTGAAGAAAGGAAGGTCTGAAACTCTCAATATGACCGTTTCCATGAAAAATCCTAATCTTTTCAGACTGGCTCCCTTTCAAAAGTTGTCTAAAAAGAATCGCTCAAGATAAACATGTGGATTTTATGAATAAAACCTCAGTGTTTAGAGGCCATTATGCAGCTGAGCTGTTCTTCTGAAGATAATGACTGATTTTCTGCCATCAGCTGATGCTCAAAGGCTTTCTGATCTGGTCTTCTTAAAGAGCATGGCAGCATTTGATACAGCAGAAAGAAAGAAAAAAAACTCCTTCTTGTTGGCTTGCGCTCACTGAAAAGCACTGGCACAGCTCAAGATGGCTCAAGGCAAGACTTTGGGTAGGATTTAAAATCACTTAAGTTTGTTTTTTTTGAGTCTAAAATCATTCCGTATGATTTTTTTACAAATAGTATTTAGAGTGTTTTTGCCCTGTATGTGCGCATATCAAGATGACCTCAAAACTGGAAGGCTTATCAGTCCAAAGACTACTAGATTTATTTCACAGCCCAGATCCAGCAAGCAGGAGAATATGTTCATCATCAATTTCTCAATATTGTAGCAGTCCATGTGCAAACCGTTACTCACGTCGATGATACGTGCAGTGTTTTAGCACATAACTATCAAAACGCAACTTGAGTATTTTGTGGAAATCTCCACACTCAGAAAAGGGTCACCCGGAACATTTCACTACTCTTTGTTCCCCTGAGTAAACTTTTTCTTCTGTAGTTTTATTTATCAAATGACTTTCAAATTGAGTAGAAAATATAGTTAATACAATGCAAAGTTTATGACTGACTTTCTCGTTTAAGCTTTGGTGTCCCCAATTGCTCGTTTGGAGCAATTACAGGCCTGCAGACCTTTGGCATTCCAGCTGTCAATTCACCCCTGAGAAAGTTTCTCCCACACTTCCTGCAGTGCCTCCAGCAAGTTGGATTGGTTCGATGGCCTGTTCTAATGTACCATAGCATAGAGCTGTTCCCACAGCAGCTCAGCTAACGTCGAACTACAGGTCAGTGCTAGCAATTTTATTACAGGCATAATACCAGCTGACTGCTTCTTCTCTGAAAGGTTTGTGTCCAGTTTGAAGACATGCTGTGGGTCACAGTCCTGATGTAAGCTCCAACCAAAGGACATGGGAGTGTATTACAAAATACCATTGCTGTTTGAGGACAATTTAATCTCATACAAATTTCTCACTTTACCATCACCCAAAGTCAACACGTCAACATCACCATCACCACATTTTTTTAATTTTTCTGTTTCTTTAATGTTTATAAATTCACCAGATAACAGGACATTGGACCCTTTTCTGTTTTTCACTCGTCTCTATAATTTTCCTCCTAACGTCTGAGATCCTTTGCTCAAACCATGGCTGTGGCTTGCTCTGAGCATTGGATAGCTTTAGTTTTAGCCACTTTGCCTTTGTTAGCCTCTTTAAAATGAGTGATTTAGGTGTCTGTTTAGGTCTGCTGTTAGAGGCATTTTCTTGGTGGTCCTGGCATGGAGAAATCATCCGATTCCAGTCAATGGCCATTAAGTCAGGGCATTTCTGTACTGATTACGGATTTGTGAGAAACATTGCTGCCCTTGCTAGTTGGCACAAGAATTATTAATTGATTAATAAAATTAGAAAAATTAAATTAAAGTTTAATAATTTTGCGGTTATTTTAAAGATATTACAATGCCACCAGACAGCAACTCAGCCACGACAAACAACTGAATTTTTCTCTGGCAGGAAGTTGTAAATGACTTCGATGGAAAAGTATGCAGATGGGAGATTATGCAAGAAGAAAGAAGAGCTGCTGGTGCTAGCACTGCTAAGGTTAGCCACACACTCCAAACTAATCTGACACTGTGCATGCAATGCAATACATGATATGAAGAACTGCACATTTCAGCACCTTTTAAAACACATTTTGGTTATTAAGGAACGTGATTAATAGTCTCACACAGCTCTTAAGCACACATGCAGTATTATTATGAGCAGTATTTAATGTTCTTATTATACTGGCTTCAGTTTGCAATACCTCTGTTCTTTTTGATTCATCCTTTTACTGGTGACAAAAGAAGTTTGACAGTAAATTTCCATCTTCTGCAGATAAGGAGCTTTCATGTTATAAAATAAAGGAAGCTTCCTCTGCTAAATCTTGACGGTCACATCAGGTAAAACATTAGCCTTTAATTCACCTGCGAGCCAGCTGAAAATTTTGGGGCTGAATAATTTGTAATGTAGAGTCATTGCCCATTAAAATATATGTAAAGATATAAAGAGTCTATAACTGTGCACAGGGACGTGGACTGAATTATAAACAAAATTACATCTCTTTGGGGTCAGGCTGTGCAAAATCAGCTAAGACACAGATGTCAGTATAGCAACTTCCCGCGTGGAGCTTATTAGAAAGAAATCTGCTGAAGGAGGACTGCGATTATCCAATACACGTAGAGCAAAAATAGTGACCAATAAACCACCAAACAAACATCAATCAGACAGAATTAGCATCATGACTCTCCTCCAAACACAGCTGAGCAAGTACTTGTATTCTTCACATTTAAGCAAACTGTTATTGAATCAGTAATTTCTCCACTTCAATAGGATGTTGGCTTTTTATTTAAAGTTTCATTAAAAATTCATTCATGTTAAAGAAAAAAAAAAAACTTTTATTACAGATGCCACTCCCAAGCAGACAGCAGAGCACTCTGATTAAATAAAGAGGAGGAGACCCAAGGAGCAAAAAGCTCATGCACTTTAATTTGAATTATTTAATTAATTCCTGAAGTCTTTGTTTTCAATCAGTATACTGGCACTAATATTAAAATCAATTTAACAAGATAAATTCAACACTCGTAAGGATCAGAAAAAAGAATATCAAGAAGCAGAACATTAACCTTAATTTTTGACTTGTAAAGCTTACGTTACATGAACAGAAAAATGTAAACCAGAACAGCAATGAGACACTGAAACTGTGTCTCATTGTGCAACTAAGAAGGCTGCAGCTATTCCAGTGTATAAAGAGCTCTCATTAAAATGTGACCCAGCTTGTCCAAAGCCACACTTCCTTGCTTAATTAGAGGGTGTCCCGTCAAGCACCCAAACTCTCTCTTTTTTTTTTTTCCAAAAGCTTGACACTCAAGACGGGAGACGGTAATGATGCGCGCTCTGGCTCCCTGCCTTTACTTCATCTGATCTGTCCCTTTGCTTGCCCTCCTCTGTGGATCACCCTGTCCATCTGTGTTTCTGAGCACATCAGCATGCTAGCAAGCCTCTGCCATGCTGAGCAGACAGCAACAGTTGCTGAAGCCTTGGAGGACGTGAAGAGGAGCGAGTTGGGAGTGAACAACACCAACAACAAGAAAAACTGAACTACTTACAAAGCAGTGGTGTTTATCCGGTCAATGGATGGGCAGACGAGTGAGAGGGAGAGAGAGACAGAGCGCTGCATAACTAATGGAGCAGAGATGAAGCCAGTGTATGAATGAGAGAGAAGGGAGGGACGCAGAGAGGAAAAGCTGGAGCGTAATGTGAGGAGCGAGGGAGGGAAGAGGTATGGGGGGTGGGGGGTTATGATGTGGGAGCCAAAACAGAACAGAAAAGAGGCAGAGAAAAGGAGGCTGGTAGACGAAAAAGAGAGGACACATATATGACAGTGAGAATGTAATAAGCTTGGCTTTTTACATTTAAAGAAGAGAAGGAAAATAGAAAAAATATGTAGGGTAAAAAAAAAAAAAATGAAGAGGATGACAGCTAGAGGCAAGATAGACTTGGCCTTTCCCCCTCTTCTTTGAAGAAGTAATTCATATTCAGTCCCCAACGGTCCCTTCTTCCAGGCCAGCAAAGAACTCCTCATGTTGTTCAGGAAGATGGAGAAAAAAAAAGTGAAGAAATTAGAGAATGAGGCTGAGCTGGATCCTCCCAGCAGAACTGAATTCCCAAAGAGGCCTATCAAATTCATGATGCCTCTTAACCTTTACATTTTGCAGGCAGGGACAGAGTCGAACAGCTGTCATCTTCCCCCCCACATTGATATTGATTCCGGCATAGGCAACCTCTGGTCTGTTTTACAAATGCAATAGATGTTTCAGTAGCCAAATGGTTTGTAAAGTGAAGGAGTCTAGACTATGAAAGTGATCTCCCCACTCTAAACAAGTACTATAAAATATTAAAAGGCACGAACCAGTGAAGGAAATCGGTAACGGAGAAGAGTGCAACTTTTCAGTTTCCTGGGAATTTGGCAACCTCCATTTGCCTATGTTTCTATAAAATGTATAAATAGGTTGGTTAAATTAGCCATATTGAAACAAAATAACAACAAACAAAAAGAACAAAAAGTGAGAGAATCTCTATTTGACTATTTCTTTGGTGTTTATTAGATTGGATGATTGAAGCCTGAAGAAACACTGGCAATTTTATAGTTTATTTATTTAACAAACGCGAGCCTCAGCAGCATGTGGAAGAACCATACACAGCCACAACAGCCTGGCACCGCCTCCTCATGCTGGTCACCAGCTTGGTCAACATAAGATCACGCTGCCACCACCAAAAACTGTTGCCCTATCAGTGCAGCAATCAGTATAATGGTCTCCACGTCTTCTCTACACTTTGATCCTATGATCCAGCTGCTGTAGGCAGAATCTGGACTCATCGCTGCGGATAACTTTCCTTCATGTTTTCAGGTTGGCGACACTTTGCAGCATGTCTGACAGGATCCTATATGGAACTTGGAGACGGTAGAAGGACTCACTCCAAATGCTGTAACTTGGTTTTGCAGAAAATCAGCTTGAACTTTTCCTGTGGCACAGGCCCTATCCAGATCATAGCATGACATGCCTGGAGCAGACACTAACTGACAGCTGTAGCACGGTCCATGCTCACAGGCACCTGATTAGCAGCACCTGGGGTACCAGGAGCTCAGAACAAGAGTCAGTAGCAGAATAAGCTGTTTGGGATTGGCAGAGAAGATTTGGCAAGTTTTTCATGAGTGCTACCCACATACTCAACTCTGCTGCTCAACCTCCAAATGCATTTTCCTTCCAAATATGGCACCATTTAAGGGGAACAGGCTTTGCAACAGGATAAGATTTATTTTCTTACCAAGTTTATATTTCATCGGTGGATTAGAGTACAGAGGTAGGACAGCAACTGTGTCCCAAGGTTTCAGCAGCCTACTAAAAATGTTCTGCCAAAGTATGAGCAACTTTTTTTTTTTTTTAACATTATTTGCAGTAAAACTATAGCAAGCCGTCTTCCTTACACTGATTAAAAATAAAATAACTTCTGATGATTCAGCAAAGCTATGGATAATTATTCAAAGTCAAACTTGAAACTCATTTCCTCACAAAGGTGTAGCCTTAAGTACATTAGCCCCTTTGGCCAAGACTTCAAACTTGATATATGCATGACATACAATATCTGCGTGCTAGAAAATTCATTTCTGGGTCCAGAAAAGCGATTATCCACACGACAGCTATGACAGGGGTGTCAAACTCATTTTAGTTCACAGGCTACATACAGTGCAATTCAATTTCAAGTGGGTTAAACCAGCACACCATTGCATAACATTTAAAAATAATATATATATATTTTAAAAAATTCTTTTTATAGTGTATAAAACAGGTGATAAACAGTCTGAGATGCTTTAAGAAAAAATAAATGCTTATCAACATGTTTCAGTTTTTCTCACATTCAGCCATAATAAAGAAAATCTGTCATAACTCAAAGAAACGCATCAGCATGGCTCCTCGGCCTAACAACGTTCCTCTGAAGTACCATGGCATGCCTCGAATAATGGAAAACTGTAAAACTGAACATGTGTCAGACCTCTGGCTGATGAAATTAACCAATGCACCCACTGCAAAATACAGCGAAAAGTAAAAAAAAATTATGCCTCAATTTTCTCCAATTATTCAACTTTGCAAGGCCATAACCACTGACCACTGACACCGCCTAAGTGCAGTGAACTCCCCTCAATCTTCAAGTAATACACAAAATGTCTACTCAATCAGCAAAAAGCAAACACCCACGCTAAGACCATGTTACCACTGGTTTCTCTTTAGGGGTTGTGACAAGGTAACCAGTTGCTTTTACTTCAACATTCCTTGCCAAATCAAATATTGTCAAAAGAATGGGAAGTCTTCAGCACAGCCATCAACATGTCAGCAACTCAAGAGTCCCAACCCATCAGTATATTCCATCGCCCAAATGCCTAGTTTGCAGTGCCGCCTCCACAGGAACTCATTTTTGTGAGACTTGCAAGACAGTTAAAATAAAGTGGACGCTATGACTGTTTTAAAAGCAAAAAAAAGGGGAGAAATTCTGACTGAAGGTTCCTCACCATTTATATGATGTTTGTAAGAGAGACAGTTTCCTACCAGCTTTTTCCAGTGTTTAGTCTCAATGGCACAGCACTACTAAATTAGCTTAAAGAGGCCATTTCCTATTGACCACAAAAGGTACTCTGCATGCAGATGTCAGTGCAATGTGCAGCTGATGTGGTGAGGTCTACAGGGGCCCATCATCTGTGCTCACATCTGGACCTTATGCCTTTTATATTGAAGGGCCAGGGTGAATTTTTAGAGAAATCCAAGGGCCAACAAGGGCATTGTTTGCAAAGAGAGACAAAAACTTGAATGCATTTTATGAAATTAGAGCAGCTGTAGACATTTTTACAATGGGTTACAGTGTGGATGGGATTTAAGCTATCACTGAAATATGTACTTTATGGCATGTACTTTATCATGAGATTAATAATCTGTAAATATTAAAACTGAAAGGGGAAAGGAGGAAAACCAAGTAAAACTCAGCCTTGGCAATTCTTAGGCTTTATTTCAAAGGTTGATCGCTGAAGTTATGGTGTGCAGAGAAGGAAAATAAAAACAAAAAAGATAAAGCCAGGAATGGAGCCAGTAGGACAGAAGACTAAAAATGAAATTGAGTCACAGAGTTGTCAGTAATTAGCCATTCTCACAAAAAAGGAAGAAAAAGGAAAAAAAAGAAAAAAATCTGAATCAAGCAGGAGGCCTTTGAAGCCTTTAAGGTCACTGATGCTCCTCTATCTCATGCATTAGATTAAAGATATCTCTAAGTATTGCTGATCTAATAACTAAAATATAGCTAAGAAAACACTTGGTGATATTTTTTTTCAATTGCACTTCATTGTAGCTGATAACTTCACTCATTATCCCTTGAAAGCCTACTAGGACTAACTTTTGAAGGTTTTTTTTCTGAACCGAGTGTTCAAACACCGAGTGTTTCTATCACATTTCAGGCCTGTTTATTAAATAAAATGACTGAGTTTCCATCAGAAGCTGTCTTTGGCCGTTTCATCATTATCGGTACAAGGGAGGTCATCAATCCTGACTAATGCTCATTCGATTAATACTTGTAAGGGAATCTGAACTGCCTTTACATTTACTTTATAAAGCTTCCAACGATCTCCTTTTTTTTCCTTTTCTTTCAAATTTTACAGAAACTAAAACAACAAAGTTCTAATATGCTGGAGTTTTTTGTTTCTATATTTTAAAGCAGATGTACTCCCAAGTTCAGAATATCCAGTGACTCTTAAATTTAATGAGTCAACTGTTATAATGTAAAATACTTTATAGTACAAGTTTTAAGCAAGACCTCATTTCTTTACATTTTGCTTTCGAGGAGCCAGACTTTGTCATTTCCTAAAGTGCTTCTCGAGGCTTTCTGAAAGTCTGTTTTTCTTTGGACATTGGCTGCTTTTTCTCTCTTTTTCAGTCCAGTCCTTGTACTTGACCATTTTCACAGGAAGGTTTTTTAATATTTTGAGCCACTTAGCTTTACCCTATGAATCATTCAAACATAAAAAAGGCACCTAAGTCTCGGGATGAAACCAGTTTTGTGTCTATATATAACAGGCAACTCAGTAATGAACCATTTTTAAATGGTATCTTTAGGCACTTTGTTTCTAGTAGGTAGCAGTTACTAGCATTGTGGGATCATTTCAACAGGGAGCGGTACAAAAGGGAGCCAACATCCAAAGAAGAGCTCTGGGATATCCTTCAAGTCTGAAAAACTTTTCCTGAAGACTACCTTTAGAAACTACAAGAAAGCTTGCCTAAGAGAATTTGGAGTGTATTGACGAATAAAGGTGGTCCTACCAAATATTGATTTTTCAAGCGTGTTTGAATTGTACGAAGTCTATTTCACCTTATATGCTGCATTTCCATTTTTGTTTTCACGTTTCAGTAAATCTTATTTTCAAATTAAAATATTAACAAAGAAGGAGTGGTTCAAGACTTTTGCACACTCCTGTAAACCAGCCTGTGAGCATATTTGATGTTAAACGGTTTCCAAGAAAAATGTCTGTGGTTAGACACCATTATATGTATGGCCAACCTGCCATTAAGGTTTACCACCTTTCATCTGCGAACATTGTGTTTGTATGTAAGGAGCTGCTACTTGCATAAATATTGCTGTCATGTGTGTATTCACACGCAAACACCGTCCTCCCCTAACAGCTGTTTTTCATCACCACCCTCGCAGGTTTGCACATCTCCCGCTTCGTCATGCTCATATATCTTCGTGTTCGTGTGCGTTTATCAGAGAGACTGAAAAGGGGGGGGCAAAACTGGATCATCAATTGCTCTGTCCTTCACCATCAGCTGCCCAGTTTGCAGACGGAAAGACTCAAGCGATCACAGATTTGTCACTATAATGACTTCATTTTTACATGTTGTGTTGCAGCAATAAAGGAATTGAGGGATGTGAGCCGTGACCCATTCTTTTTTCTCACTGGCAACTTACCCATCACCTGAATAAATCCGTTTTTTCTATTGAATTGTTGGATCATAAAGTCTATTTTAACGGCACAGTGAATAACAAGGTTTAGCTATCAATCAATAATTTCTTGGAAAAAAGAGAGGGAGGGGCTAACGCTTGGCTCGGCTTTGTTAGTTATGTGTACAACTTTCTCTTGAGAGTATAGAAGGAAGGGTGGACTGAATCTCATAATCCCTCTTATTTATTTTTTTGGCAATTTCTGACATTCCAGAGTCATGATTTGATGGGATTTGGTGAGGCAGTCATGTATTCCCAGGTCTGCTGAAAATTCACATCTCCATCCAATGGAGTGTGAGATGCTGTTATAGATTAGTTTGTCCCACTGCATTACAGTCTCGTCAATCAACAGTGGCAGCAAGGGGAATCTGTGGGGGTGCCCAGTATGTGAAATAACAGCTTCAGCTCTTTGTCTTATTGTGTGTATTTCAGCAAAGAATTCCTGTATAAAATAATTCGGTCTCAGTAAAAACATGAAGAGCTTTGAGTCTTTTCAATCATGGTCCCAGTAAAGGTTTGAGGAATACTAAAAAAATAAAAAAGGGGGGCCAGAGTCAACTTCCTCTACTGAGAAAGCTAGAACCTTCAACCCCGGCAGGATCATGTTGCATATGATGTATTACTCTGTGGAGACGAGTGTGGTCTTTCATGCAGCTGTGTGCTCAGACAGGGGGGCGTAAGCATTTGATGCCAACAGACTTTAACGCATCAGGAAGGCTGGTTCTTTTCTTGGAGCTTAACTAGAGACTCTGGTGGATGTGTCTGAGGGAAGCATACTCAAGAGACTTCTCAGCATCAGGCACAATTCCTCTCATCCTATTCATGGCTCCCTGGTAAGACACAATGAACACGAGGAAAAAGACTCATCACCCTTACACTACAGGAGATGTTTTCTCCCTGTGGCTAACAGACTCTATAATCCCTCCAATTTCTGTGGGGGGGGGTTATAATATAACATCAGGATGGAAATAGCACTACTTTCTCAGAGTACTATAGACTAAAAAAGTCCAGCAGTCTTGTAGTTTATAGTATTTTAACCATCTTTTTATTATTATTTAAAGTATCTGATTAATTGTACTGTATCCTTGCACTGAGCATGATATGGCGCAGGAACTGCACGCTGAGGTGATGTTATAAGATACAAATGAATATCAACAGCCTAGTATGAATTGCAGTAACTATGGAGAAATGGAAAAATGTTCCAACCCCAGTAGAGTGAGAAGGATGAAGAAACAGTTGAGCTTCTTGGCTTGCTCTCAGCCCCCGTGCTTTCCTTTCTCACTGCTGCCAGTAGGCCAGTAGGGATCTTCATTCCAGTTCTGTTTTGAGCCCATCCAGAGCCACTCCAGATAGGGAACCAGTCCAGGAGGCAAACATCTTCCAACAATGATGGACGGCATGGATGAGATAAAGCAAGGCCACTAAGAATTCATCCAAAAACAACATGAGCAATGGGAGAATATGTATGGTACGGAGGGCGTATTTAAGAATCAGCAACAGTATTCATTTTTCTACACTGTATGTGAAAACAGGAAAAATATGTTTCATGTTCCACAGCTGTTTATCTGTGGCAGGAATGTCACCCTTTGGCATAGGATCACTTCAGATGACGTCTTTGAGCCGTTCTTTGCTTTTTCACAATCGCTGAAAATGTCTGCGAAAGGAAAACGCAGGGCTGAAATTCCGATCCCTGAAAACTGTCCAAGCCTTACCCACCCCCTCCCCAAACCCCCGTATGTGCCTATCAGTTTGCAACATTCTTTGCTTTTCCATTCTGCTTTTCTTCTTCAGCTCCATGGCAAATAATTATTAATAGGATCAAAGCATATGAAAGGGCTTCTGCATCAGAGAGGTTGAGCTTGGGGAGCTGAGGGACTAAAAGCGATAGTAGCAAAGTACTGAATTGTTTTTGCCTCTATATGCAACCCTGAAATGTTTCATTAATACTTGTTAAAGTCAGAAATGGTTCAAATTTTTCTAAGGAAAATCAATTCCTACTTGTTATTTGATTCTCATAATTTGAATTACCACACCATGTCTCATATAAAATTATCTGATAATCTTAGGGAAGTGGAATTTTTTTCTGAACTGAGAAAATTATTATATTGCATTACATTTCATATATGCCACTAGTACATCATTTTTGAGGTAATTCAACTCCACACAAGCCACTGTACAGTAGTACTGAGAAGTAGTAAGAGCACTGAAAATTAATTGAAATGAATATTTCACATGGCCATTGGCGAAAAAACCCACTGAATCCCTCGTGCTTTAAGGGGGAAGGACAGGGTTAGAAGGCAACGACTACAGATTAGCTTAGATGACACATTTCCCTGAGCAAGAAGAAGGCATCATGTCATAAAATATTCAAGAGAGGGGATATTTGATAGCCTAACCTGAGTACAGAACATAAAGCTCTAAGAGTGATTAAATGGTGCAATACCAATCTGTGACCATAAAGTCAGAGTTTAAGTATGCATAAATGAGAAACAGCTTAAAAACCCATTATCTTACAAGGAAACGATGAGAGCCTATGAGAAAATGAGGGTGAATCCAAAGGGTACAGAGTAACTTTGAAAAGATTAGGCTAGAGGAGAGATTGTTTCAAAAATATAAATTCAATATTGTCTTGATCCATGCTCAATCATCCAGCTAAGGAAATCCAAAAAAGTTGATTCTGTTCATCTGGACGTAGCATTTCAATGGGAGAAACATTTCATCACTCATCCAATTGACTTCTTCAGTCTCAGCTGACTGCAGGTTTCCCAAACCTTATAAACAGTACCTTGGCACAATGACTGAAACTAGCACCACTGACGAACAATGGGCTGGGAGGTCAGTTTCTTGATCATTAAACATGCTAAATTGTCAGACTATTGATCAACAACCACTGTTCAAAGACAATTGATCAAGACCATTGATCAATGGCCATGAGTAGCATTAACAGAGAGATGGGGAATGGCTACAATAACAGCATTAGAGGATGGTGAAAGATTTACCCTTAGGCCCTCTCTGCAATTCAAAGATGGTCTCTGTCTGCTGTTAAGTTCAAGGAGGATTGGTGTGATTTATACATCGGGGAAACCAAACAACCTTGGCTAATTGGATGGCACAACACAGAAGAGCTAACTCATCAGGACAGGACTCCGCAGTCTATTTACACCTACAGGCCAG
>VUQG01028951.1:0-11789 GCA_015106755.1 Etia nguti | reverse complement strand
CTAAACAACTAAATATGATGTTGCCATATCATTTTTTGACTGGTCGACATGGTGCATTTTTCCACCAACACGAACGTTTTTTGTTTTGTTTTTTTATTTTTTGGTCATAAGCAGAGAGTGCTTGCTATACTTTCATACTTTCGAAAGTATTCAGGAAAAAAACACCGCATATATATTGTTTATCGTGACTCTGGTTTTACGTGGCCTATCAATAAAATTTAAAAACTGGTATATATCACCTTGTTGCTTTATCATCTTGAAGTGTCACGTGATTGGTTTACCACGACTACTTTATTCTTCCTCAGCCAAACAGCAGCACTCATGCGATTGTTTTGCCCCCCTAGCTCCAGGTGCCAAAAAGTGATCGTCTGCCAGAAAGTGATTGGCGTCCGCGGGAGCGCGCGCAGCTGCTTAAAGCTGTAGCGCCCAGATTACTTACGTAGACAGCTACTTCGTGCAACTGATATAAGGTGCGGTAAGCTGAACACAGCTTCAACCGTCTGTTTGTTGAAAAATAGTAATGCGACCGCACCGCATTTTCTTGTTAGTAAAGGTAACGGCGTTGTAACGATAAGAATAGTAATTAGTTAGATTACTCGTTACTGAAAAAAGTAACACCGTTAATAACGGCGTTATTCCCATCACTGAACATAACTATAAGTGATCTTTAAGGTAGCGACTCGTGGCCATGGCTAATGATAAAATTATAATGTTAACGTTTGAGCTAGGCAGCAAATGTTATCAGTTGTGACGTTAATAGACAATAGACAATTGTTAAATTGTTAAAATGTCCTGTTAAATTCACATTATGTGTGTCTAAAATGTGTGTTCCTAGACGGAAGCTGAGAAAAGTCTACCAGCAGATAGCCAGAAACAGTAGTAGCCTACTTTACCAACTCTGTTTGATCAGTAACGAACATATGGTGTCACAGCAGTACCTCTATCAACCTAAAGATATTTCCATTTAGGTATCTAAGAGAGGAATATATCACTTATATAACTGTATCCTATATAACTAAACATTTATGTTAGTATATTTTTAAACTAAATCAGCCATCTTAAAAATAGTGCTGTCATTAATGTTTGTATTGTTCTAATCTTTATTTAAAGAACGCCCTTTTCTCCCCTGTGGTATTGAAGATATCATTGAATATGCAGTATTTTCTGGGATATTGGTATTAAGTTTAATTAATAATTTTAATACCGTAAAAACTACAATAGAGTACAGAATAAAAAACAAACTATGGAGCTGGAAAAGAACTTAATAAGTCCACTTTAAGTAAATGATTAAAGTCAACTTTCTGTTCTAAATTTTAGTTTTCACTGATTGTCTCTCTGAAATGCGCTCTGAGTGTTTTGAATAAAACATAAAGTGAGATAAGCATTTTCACAAATGTGCATTACTGTAGAGAGCACTGGCACTGCCAAGTTACTTAAATGCAAGACTCTTCCATTTGGTAAATAGGCATCAGGATGGTGATGCCAAACTACACTTTACATTGAATCCCGGAAACTCTTAATAAAAGCAACATTTAGAAAAATGCTTGAGAAAGGATTTTTTTTTTTTACCATGTACTCATCACAAGGGTACACTGCATAATAATGGAATAATAATCGGGGGGAAGCATCGAGCAGAAATGCAGGACCATGGTGAGAAAGTCGAACCGTTCTCAACAGGATGTGCAGCTGTTTGATTTCCACCACTGTGCTGAAATTGGGAAATAAATATTGTAGCCTTGTAAACATTATAAATTAATGTTTTGTAAACTTCTCAGGAGGAGGTTTAAATTAATTCAACATATTGTGGTCTTTGCAGGCGCACAACAACAACTTCTATGAGCGAAATTATGGATGCAAACAAATCCATCCTGTTTCTGATTAAACACGGCCATGTTTTTCATGTAAACACTTGCAGCCAATCCTTCAGAAACTGATGGCAGCCTTTCTTTCTTTGTTTTATATGTATAAAACTAGGAAACAAATATTGTATCCTCTTGAGCCTGGGTCTACAGGGAGGGAGGATCCTGGCAGCATTTGTTATGATTTGCATATCCCATGGTCTGTTGTGACAAACTAAAATGAATGGTTCGAAAAAAATTGTTGGATCTCTCCACAGGATACCAATTTTCATAATCAGACATCAAGAGCCAAAGAAGTTCCAATTGCATTAGGAAAGGAAATGTCGTTAAACATGCTGGTCAACTGATGTCTGTCTCTAAAGAAGAGCCTCATCTAGAATCCTTGTAGGTGGTACAGTACTTTTGCACACAATTATACCTCAGTACTGTGCAAAAGTCTTGAGTAACCCTTTATTTCTTTATATTTTGCTAAGACAATTGGAAACAGGTGTAGCAATTTATTCAAACATCCAAATTTGCATGGAAATATAAAGCAAAAACAGAGTCAGTACAATTCTAACAAGCTTTAGAGTAAATAGTTATTATGACTACCATTATTCTTCAACATAGCCTGAACTCTCTTAGCACTTTGAATACATTCCAAAGCTCTTTTTTGGATTTTGGCTGCATTTTTAACTGTTCCCTGCCAATATTCTGGGGAGACCAATCCATGACTATTAATATGTTACTGTGTGTTTTTCTATCCAGGTATGCTTTTACTATATTACCATCTTTTTAATGCTGAAAAATGAAGCTCCTGCCAATCAGAAGCTTTCCAGATGGAATAGCATTGTGGAATAAAATCTGACAGTACTTTTCTGTATTCATAATTTGATTGATTTTAACAATAACCCCAAACAGCACTGGGTGGAATTCAGCACCAAATCATGACAAAGCCTGCTCTGTTTTCTTCTTGGTAGCTACCCTTCCATTGAGACCATTTCTGATGAGGCTTTATGTTTTTGTGGCTACTAGTGGCAAAATGCCTAAAGATATAATTTAAAATTGGTTCTTTCCTAAGTTGTCTCTTATAGGTCGATTCAACACTGGTTCATCCCTTGAGTTACATGTCTTTTTAATGCTTGAATAATTGATTGCTACCAGGACCAGACAGCGAATGTCCAAAGAAAATGTTGAGCAATAAACTTGAGCAATACATCGGAAAACTGTTCCTCAAGACCAATTTAAATATGGGTATTTATAACCTAGCTGTCAATGAGTGAGCATGGAAAAAGTTGCCACGGCCAAAGCTATTAACATTTATTGTAGTTTCTTGAGTATTAAGACAGGATATAAGCTTTTTGCAAATCAATCTGAGTTACCACAAGCCATGCTAAAATTGGTATAGATATTTCCTGTTTCCTTATTACTTCCTTAGTATGACTGAGGATTGTAGAATTGTTAGGAGTGCAAACACAGCCACCACTTCCAAAATTATGCGTGATTCATACTAGTGAGATCTTCAGTTCCCAGTTCAATAAGATTTCTAAAAATACCACCAAAGCTAAAATATAAAGTGCTAAAAATGAAAAAAATCACACAGTGCCTTCATATTCTTTATTCTTTTCCTACACTTCGCATTAAATAAAGCATCATATTGACTGACTGACTACTTTTCCAGTCCTATCTGCTATCAATGGCCTGGTATTGCACTTAGTGGCAGTCTGTCGTGAATGTATCCCAGAGTCCACACCTTCCTAATCATGACATACTTATTGAGAAACATTTAAATGGGTCAGTTCTACAAATGCAACCTACTCACATTTCTTGCCTGAAATTAAAAAAAGAAAGAAAAAACATCTTTGACAAGTATAATTACAGTTGGGTTACTTGATTATTTTCTGTCCAAGTAATGGAACTGCTATCAAACTGCAACACATTTCAGAATGCCTGAAGTCCAAATCTAGTCAGTAATGTTAGAAATGTACTCTTAATGCTTTGTTTTTCACTACTGTCTAAGTAGCAGAGTTGAAGGTTGAGCAACAAGAACTTTCCGCTCAAGAGTGTCATCAAGCCATGACACTTGATTCCTTTTTGCTGCTTCCACAGTGGCTACCATATTGAATTATGCATTCAGCCTCTGGCATTAATTAAGCTAATATTAATTAAGTCTTCTTCAGGTGGCTAAGCTATCCCCAGTCACAACTTGCGTTATAAAGAGCGGAGTACGGGGATCAGACACATTTGTGTCACATCGAGTGCTGTGTGTTGTGTAAGATGAAGTGATCTTGTCACTCCTTGAGGTGAACACAGCATTCATGCTTCAAGGCTAAAGTAGACAATGAGGCAGCCTTGGGCAAATTGGAGATACTGATGGGAAATTATAGTCTCAAAAGTGACACTTGCTTAACTGATGATAGTAATAATGAATAAAGGAAGCAAACAGAAAGCGTATGCATGGATGACTTGTGTAAGTCAACAGTAACACAAAATGCTAAGCAGTAGGCATCCCTCAGTGCTATTAACTTTGAAGGAATCTTACAAGAAATTTCTCTTTTCAAAGAAGTAGAAGGGTACAGAAATGTACCTTTCTTGTCCTTGACCAAAGACCCATTCCTGATGATGGTAGAAAAATAGGACCACTTTCCCCATCCTTTCAAGTCTATTACACATAACCATGTAAACGTACTTTATCCACCTCATTGGACATGTTGTTTTTGAGAGTGAGAATAGCAGTTTAGGATTCTTTCTGAGAAAGTAAATATCTTCCTTTTGCCTCTTGCCAATATTTTGTGGGATTTTTTTCAAAACTTTGGATGTGACCCGTGTTATTAAAAGGAGATAACAAACATGTTCAAGGGATCTGTATTTGAATCCTGGTAATAGTCTTTGGTCTATCAGTATAAAATTAAATGTTTATAAAACAAATAAGTTTAAAAAGAATTTAAAGGTCAAATTACTAGAAAATACAATTTCTAGATTGCTAATGCATTCCAGTTTGTAGGCAATGTATCTTTTTATCATTTCTTGAATTAAATCAAAACAAAAGCAAATACTTTTGCACACAGTTGTGCACTTGCATCAGTTACTTATGTTCTTCTCTGAAGATCAATTTATTTAACTCTATATCTCAGTCCAAAGTATAGAAATAGATGCAGCTGTCAAGCAGGGAGTCTAATTATGCCTTTCAAAAATCGAATTTTTCTCAGTTTCAAATAACTTTAAGGTTAGAAAACATTTAATTAAAACTAGTGGAGGATTACATTCCTATGATATTAAATCATTGCATGTAGTTAGTGAACAAAGCAAAATTTTATTAAAGAGCAAAATTAAACTTATTAAGGCCGACACTCTTTTTACCCAAAAGGACCTGCAGGGTAAAAGTTTCATTTTTCAAAGAAATGATATGAATATGCTTAAAATGTACAGGATGTATCACTGTGGGGTATTGCTTTTTATTAGTTTTTTTTCATTTTTATCTTTATGTTTTTGTAACCCATATGTATAATAATCCAAAACAATAATACACATCATGGCCATATGTGTTCTTTTTAGCAATACCTATCGCCACAAAGCTAATTTTTGTTCACAAGAGTTGCAAATATTCTGGTAAAATGTTTGAGTTTTAAACTGGGAAAAGAACACCAGCCCTCCCAGGATTTTTATTTTTTCAGTTTCCATTCAGCAGCAAGCTCGTTGCTGTTTGGATGTGTTCCAAAATTCAAGCACAAAAATGCAAATTCAGTAGTATCGCCCAGAAGCAAAATTCAGTAATGGGAGAAGTTGCTCCACACATAATAATGGCAGTAGTGCCTGTACAGTTCTACTACTCCTCCAAGGGTGGTTAGGATAGTCTGTCACCAGAGACTTAAGAAAGAAAACCCAATTTATACAGGTTGTAAAACTTTCCTTTGGGTTACTACATTCAGTTAGTTTGCATCTTGCTGCACTGTTACACTTCAACGGGTGTCTTTTAATTCAAGATTTCATACATCCCCTGTGGAAGAACGCAAGAGCTGTAGCAGTCTGCCCAAGGCCCAGGGCAAAGGGTAACGTGAGGATATTCCAAAAGAAGTAGTTTAATTGATTTTACTTGAGAATGACTCAAGACCTTATGGTGTAATAATTTCCTTATTCTTTCACAGAAATGAATCTTGCATATAAATTCAGTAAGGAAGGTTTAATCAGCCTGTGATCTGTGTGTTTTAAATCTCAGTACCCTTCAGTCATTCTGCTTTTTAGACTCTTGTTGGTTAAATTCACCTCAACCCCATCTGAACCTCATACCTGCCAGAAAGAGAAACCAAGCCAATGTATCAACATAGGAAAAACACCTGGCATCAGTGTGGCCAGAGGCGTTCTCAAGGACAGACATGCAACAAAGAATCCTGACTTGAAACCTGAAAGATTCAAAACTTTAAAAACGTTTTATGTGGAAAAGTCAGATAAATTTAGTCAGAAAGCTAATTTTTTTCAAGATATGACTAATGATTTTAAAATGATTGCCAATTTGCAAGACTTGCTTGTAGAAAGACCTTTATAGGGCTAATAGCAGTTTTCTTAGAAGGTTGGTACTTACATTTTCTAAGCCTTGGTTTGGACACTGAAAGCTGACTTTGGAAGTGTCTATGGGATTGTGCATACAAGCACATAAAGGGGTTAAAATCAACCTGGCCCTTAATGTATTGTTCTCACACTGTGTTCTGTATTTGATACATGCTGTTAGCCTGATATACTTTTTCAGCTGTCAGTTTTGACTTTTTGTTTAACTTTATCTGGGTCAAGGTTACATAATGTTGGATTAGTTTTGGAAAGGGGTGACAAGTAAACTTTCAGATTTATATTGATGCTGTTTGACTTTAACCTTACCGGGCTTAGGTTTATCTGAAAGCTGAAAAGTTTTTGTCCCTTATGAAATTCATGAAAGAGCTACTGAATAGCATAACAACCCAAAGAGCAATATGTGACCAACTAACTGATCATCATTTGACTTTTCTCTGCAGGCTGCAGGGTTTTTGAGCTATTTATACAACAGTGCATTAGATACAGTATTTACTGTTATTTCCAAATACAGTAATTTATATTTGAAGGTAGCTACATGCAGTACACCTTTACTGACTCTGTATAGAAGTGGGTTAAAAGCTGAATACAATGTGTATACCTCCAACTTCATCACCACTGATTAATAGCACTCTGAAACTACCTGCTGTAAAAACACAATACACAGCATCCAAAGCTTTCTTATTTCATTCCTCCAAAGGGGTGGGCTCAGTGGACACGTTAATGCAATCAGCCGTGTGCTCCTGCTGCACACAAGAACCTTTTGCCACAAGATAATCCCTCTCTTGTGCGATTTTCTAGCTGTCAGTGTAGTGATGGCAATTACAGGCCCAGAGGTGCCAGGCAGGTGGCCTTGGAGTTTTAAATCAGTCAGGTGGTCTATAGGGGCCATTTAACCTAGCTTACCTTGCTCTTTGTTGGAACCACTTTGAGGAGAAAAAAAAGCTGTACCAAATACCCAGTATGTGTGCATGACTGTATATAATCTGTACCTCATCTGGCTTACAGTTGAATACCACCAGACTTTTCTCTACAGTGCAGTTAGTTCTACCTTTATTCTCCCTCTTCTAGTAAGAAAATAAAATCCCCAAAGAAGTGCATTCTCTCATTTTTGGGGGGGAAAGAAACAGATAAAAACTGTTATTGAATTGGTGAAGGAAATTCACATGCACACTTAGGGATATGCACACACATACTGTGAATGTAAACAGAAGTAAATTAGGTGCCATGAAAAACTATTATCTCAAACCGCTTCTTTGTGTGAAAGGAACAACAGCAGCAAAAAACAATAATACTTTTAATGGGGGCTTCAAAGGGGAAGTTCAGTAATTTAGTTTTGCTCTTCATAAAGTTGGGAAACTTGTGAAATGGGATGTTAACAAAACTGGAAACCAAAAGACTCCAAGGCACTCCCGATTTCAATAGTTATTAAAATGACTTTTCTGTTATTGCACGGTGATGTTGAACTTAAAAAATTCAATTTTCTAGTGGTGTTGCACCAATGGGAATCCTCCATCTGTGGTGAATGAAAATCTCTCCAGACTGGTTAGGTGAAATTCCTAAAGTATCTGGCCTGTAAGTAGTGTAACCACTACATGTTTATTGGTTTTCTTTTCAAAATGAGGTTGCAATTAACCATTTCATAACTGCAAAACCTTGTTTGTTAGCTATACAAAAGATAACCACAAATATTTTTAGTTTGGGAAGAAGACTGTTAACAAAAGAAGCAGTGGAAGGTATCAAAGTAAACAGCCTTTTCCCAACCTCAGCAGTCAGCCGTAGCAGTCTCCAACACTTCAAACAGAGCTCCATGTTTTCAGTCTATTCAACTTGAACTACATAACCTAAGAAAATACCCCAAAAATACAGTATTTATCATTTAAAAGCCATCTTATCATTCAGTTTTTCCAGACAGGCTTAGGAGGAACATTTCGAAATAATTGCACATCATCCACCGAATAGCAAACCTAAAGGTCAGGAAAGCTCATAGAAAATATCTAACTACCCAAGTCTTTTAAATTTTTCCATTGCCTTTTTCAGTATGGTGTTCCACATCTATTTGGACTTTTTTCTCTCCCTGAATATTGCATCCATTAGTATGTAACTATTTTACACTCAGTCAGCAAGTCAGTATTTAAATTACTGCACTTGACCCATTTGCCATTTGCAGACAAGGTTCAACATAATCACTACAAGGCCTATGTGTTTTACTGATGCCAATAGGTTAACCTGCTATTGACTATTTTTACTGCTGGATATTTTTTATTAATATTATTTTTCACTGAACTGACCCAAACAAGAAATATAAGAAACAAGAATGGGTGTCAAGGATTGGGATTTTTGGTTTTTTATTTTGTTTTAGGTTGTTGTTGTTTTCTTTAACAATAATCTGCTCGTTCTTTCCAAAATTTTTTGCACTGTATGTACCAAAACATTTCTTTGACACTGCAAATTTTTAATTACCCATCTAGCAACAGAGTGTAGACACTGTTAATGTGCCTATGGATTTGGGTGTTTGACACTGAAATTTCTTATCTGAGCAGTCAATCTCTCCAAAAAAATTATTTTTATATAATCTTTAACATGCTGAGACTTTAACTTATAGAGTTCAGAATACTGTTATCACTCAGTCAGCATTTTCTACTTGTCCACTAAAAAAGAAAAAGGCTTATAGTGAGAGAAAAAAATATAGCTTTAACATATTTTATTCAACTTTAATTTTCACAGCTATGTTACATAATTATCTTCAGCTGAAGCTTCACCCTTTGCTCAGTCAGTTATTGGTAGAGTCAACAGTGTCATTTAGCTGCCTCCACTGCAACATCATCATCTTGAACAGCAGCTGTTCAAGATGATTAGTAAGCCATATCACCATGGTGTCCACCTTAATACGCAGCTTTGTTCTGTTCTGCATCTGTGATGAGCTGACCATGAATATATCTTAACCAGTTCTCCACCTGCTGCTGGTTCTGGTTTGAGTGGCCAGGAGATTTCATAAAGAGAATAAAAAGAATGACAGTCACCAGCTGTTCTCCAAAACAGTGAAGTTGGATCCTATTCACAGAGTGAGAGGATCACTGGCAAAGCACCTCGATGAATGGAACTGAGCAAGTAAGTAGCTCACTTAACCCTAGCATTCTTAAACAATGTGTATGTATGTGAATTAGCTGACACCTTTACTCACATCCAACTGGCAAGTCTCATAGAGCATTTTTTTAAAAAACCAGCTTAGCCTTCCTGTCCTGGTTGCTTCCTCTGCAAGCCATTATGCAACCCACCTTTACCCCAGTTCCTCCTTTTCCTAGTATAGATAAATATCAGTGGCTTGCTGCTTTGTTTTATATCCAAGTTTTTTTCTATATACCTCTCTAAGCTTTCCATGTATGTATGTGGAAGGGCCATGAGATCTCAAAATATATCCAAAATACAAGTTCTTACAAAGCTAATTAAATTTTTATCATAGATTTCAATGATGAAAACAAGAGTAAACTGGGGCATAGGAATGAGGACCCATGTGTGGAACACAGGAGGAAGATTACAAAATTAGGCTGTTATTGAGGCCAAATAAAATTAAATGAAACCCAGAGGCACAGGAGTTCATAGAATGTAACGCATGGGTAGACATAATAGACACCTTGACAAAGGATATATATATTTATATACATATATATATATCTCCGCTCTCACCCCTCAGGGTTTCTGCTGGAGTCACTCTCCTAGCTTGGGGGTCACTGCACTGAGTGCGCTGATTGCAACGTGAGTCATGTGTTCAACTCCCGACCAGGGCGTCTGTATCCAACAAGGGTCCCTAGGCTAGACCCCACATGCTAACCAAGCCTACCTCAGATATGAATGAGAGACAGAAAACTGAAGTCAAACCGGCTCGGGCGTTGCCCGGATTAACAAGGTCCACGTCAGGTGTTGAAGAACCTGGACACACTGATGAGAAGTGGGCTACAGAAACAAGAAGGCATAAATGGGCAGGAGATGAGAACAGGGCGCTGTTGGAATGCTACTACACAAGTAAGGGGTTTCATGAATAGGATGAGGGACCTATGGAATCTTCGATACCCAGCATCCAGACTGACAGCAAAACAAGTAGTATCTCAGTGTTCCAACATTTGGAAGAAGAAACTGCTCTCACGGCTAGAGACTGGCGGAATGTTGTTTGGATTGGTAACGAAGAGAGCGAAGATAGTCAGAACTGAGGGGACCAAACTATCAGAAGGCAACATTGCAGACATTGAGGACAGCTACAAGTACCTGGGAATCCCACAGGCAAATGGGAACCGTGAAGAGGCTGCTAGAAAAGCCGCAACCACCAAGAACCTGCAGGGGGTCAGGCAATTCCTGCCTAGCCAGCTGAATGGTAAGAACAAGATCCGTGCTATCATCAACAAAACACCTACGATCACATACCCTGCTGGGATAATAAGCTGGCACCTACGATCACACCTCTGATCAGATACCCTGCTGGGTGAATAAGCTGGCCAAAGGAGGAGATAGAAGGCACTGACATCAAGATGAGGAAGCTCCTGACCATGCAAGAAGGGTTTCACCCCAAGTCGAGCACCCTGAGACTGTAAGCTAAGCATAAGGAACTAAGCTGGGGACTAGTGAGTGTCAGTACCACATTCCAGGATGAGACAACGAACATCCACGAGTACATCAGGAAGATGGCCACGATCGACAGCATACCTCAGGCAGCAGAAATCCAAGAAAGAGGAGAAAGGGGAGGAACCATCATGGAAGGACAGGTCCCTGCATGGCATGTACCACTGGCCGATAGGAAGTGGCTGACATCCAGAAATCCTACCAGTGGTTCTGGTTCAGTGGATTTAAGAATGTAATAACAGACTGAAACAGAAGATGGCAGCAATGTATCTACAAGGATGCCAACTGCCTAAACCCCGAAGAAGTCGAAGCAGTTGCCGCACCCTTCGGAGGCTGCATTTGTAGGCCAATTACGTTACAGCGATGCAACGAAGGCTGTCCAAATTCGAAGACTTCTCCAAATGCAGCCGACAAAGCCGTCCTTTGTTTCCACAGATTTGAAGGATGGGTCAGGTGTATCCTCAGTGGCCCGACCTATCCCAGAATTCATAGCGCAGCTCAGCCAATTCCAGTTTCCAACAATGGTGGCAGCTACTTAGTTTTAATATTACTCTTATTACTCTTTCTGGGTCACAAAATAAACTTTTAACATATTTTCAGGCGAAAATGTAGCTGTGTAAACTTCAAATATCAACTCGGTTTATCAAGACATCACATATTTGTAAAAGTGCTCCAACGTTTTCGGAGATGTCTATTACCCACCAGCTCGAAGCTGACCGAGAGGTCGACTCCCGGCACATCGTTTTCAAACCCCCCGAGGTCTTTGCCTACTCAGGT
>VUQG01028950.1:0-17176 GCA_015106755.1 Etia nguti | reverse complement strand
TGGTTTCAGTCGTTATGCAAATATACTGTTTATAAGATTGGGGAAACCTGCAGTCAGCTGAGACTGAAGAAGTCACTTGGATGAGTGACGAAACGTTTCTCCCACAAAACGCTACGTCCAGATGAACAGAATCAACTTTTGGAGGTTTTCTTCCAATTGTTTTTGTAAATCTGTTGCCCCTACACATTGGCTACAGTTCAAAGCAGGATTTGATGGCCATTATCATCAGCACTGGATTCCTCTTTATCTGGATTATATTCTGTGCCATCTTCAGCTTCTGACGCTTCCTCCTCTGATCCATCCTCACTGTCAGTTTCCTGGCCTCTCTCCTCCTTACCAGTGTGGTGATCAAATATGTAATCAAGAGCCTCACTTAGGATATATGGACCTGCCATGGTGCTGCCACACAGTGACCTGTCACCAGTACATACACACTGTTTTCTATAGGGGCAGATAGTAACAGTTAATTTAGAACATTTGCCAGCTAAATAAAAGAACGTGGTATTAATAACCTGTTTAGATGTTTAGGCTGTAACTTGGCTAACTACTTCTCTGCTTCCTTACATATGACTGGGAGGAAGCTAATAATACAATGTGTAATAATACACTGTTAAAAAACATTTAAAGAACACTTCTTAATAAGAGTGTAGAACCAACTCAATTAAACTTTCAGATATTGATCTGATCAGTTAAGTAGCAAAGGGGAATTTTTTAGCTGCTTTGGTCTTAATAAAATTAATAAGCACACCAGAGAAGCAACAGTGAAACAACCCCCAAAACAGGAAAGGTTTACCAGGTGGAGGCCACTGACATTTTCCCCTCCTCATCTTTTCTGAATGGGCTCGCTTGCAGTTTAAACTTCCATCTGCTTCCATGTCTGCACTTAGGTCAAATACCCAGCAGCTATTCAACATCTATGGAGTTTTTTGATGATATATTAATATACATTTTTAGTTCTAGGTCTTTTTCGTGTGGTTCTAGCACAGTATGTTCATGAACCGTCCAAGGGGAAAAGTGTGGTCACTGACATCCAAGCTGTTCCTATAACGCTTGACTTATGATACTCATCATAGAAGAACAACAAAAGTAGTAGGTCACAGCAGAGTCACCTCTCGCTCTCATCAGCAGCCTTCTCAGCTTCTTCCAGTTTTTGCAGAGCTGTTGCCAGCCTCTCTTGAGCGCGGTCCAACTCTTCCTCTACGAGCTGGATACGTCTGTTGAGGGAAGCCACTTCTGCTTCTGCCTGAGAATACAAGGTGCAGATTAATTAGAAAAACAGTCTGTTACATTTGCTGCACATGTCTAACACACCAAAAGGAGCAATTCCTGATAGAAGTAAATTGCATGTTATTCCAAGGAAATGGATACTATAATGTGGATGTGGACAAAGCTGTTCCAAAGAATCTCTTCACATATTCTATTTTTTTACAATTCACTTTTTGGTTTTCAGTGAATTAGGATGATGTACTCAGCCAGAAACTTATCATAATACAGTGCATCCGGAAAGTATTCCGAATGTGTCACTTTTTCCACATTTTGTCACATTACACCGTTATTCCAAATTCATTTTCAAAATTCAACATACAATGTTCCATAATGACAACACAAAAAACCCTTTGCTTGAAAGTCTTGCAAATTTTTTTAAACATATATTAACAAATATTATATTTAATAACAGGTCTTAAATCAGGTAATCAAGTCTTGGCTCCGGCTATGTCACATAAGGACATTCACAGAGTAATCCTAAAGTGACTCCTTTGTTATCTTGACTGTGTGCTTAGAGTCTTTGTCCTGTTAAAAGATGACCCTTTACTCCACTCCGAGGTCCAAAGCACTTTGGAGCAGGTTGCCACCATGCTTCACTGTAGAGATGGCATTGGCCAGGTGATGAGTGATGCCTGATTTCCTTCAGACATCATGCTTGGCATTCAGGCCAAAGAGCTAAATCATTGTTTCATCAGAGCAGGGAATTTTGTTTCTCATGGTCTGAGAGTGCTTCAGGTCCCTTCTGGCAAACTCCAGGTTCCTTTTACTGAGGAGTGGCTTCTGTCTGGCCACTCTATGATACATACCTGATTGCTGGAGTGCTGCAGAAATGGTTGGAGTGTTAGGGCAAAACAGAAATAAACAGGGTGCTACTGTTGGCTGAAGAGAAAGGAAGAGGAAGGATGGAAGGTGTGTTAGGAGGTATCGAGAAAGACAGAAATGCAGGAACGTGGAGAAGAGAGTAGGGAGTAGGTATGGACTATGACTCATAAAGGGAGATATTATGAAGAGAAGGAAAACAGATATATTGTGTCTGCAAGAGACCAGGTTGAAGAGATGGAGGCCAGTAGCATTGGAGGTGGATTCAAACTGTTCTAGAGAGAGAACTCGATTATGGGTCATTTTGAAGGAAGCGTATATGAATAGTTATGTTCAGGTGAAGAGAGTGTCAGACCGGATCATAAGTTCAAAGCTGTACATCAAACGGGTGAATGTTGTCAATGCTTGTGCTCCACAGTTAGAAAAGTTGAATATAGTGGTAATGAGTGTCTTCAGGGAAAGAGAGTGGTAACTGGTGTCAACTTTAATGGACATGGGAACAGGGGTGATGAGGAAGTGCTAGTAGATTTTACCAAAAGGATGGAAATGACTGGGGTCAACACATGCTTCAAGAAGAGGAAGGAATACAGGGTGGCATGTTAAGGTGGAGGAAGGTGCACACAGGTGGAATACATCTTATGCACAACTTGCAATCTAGTGGACATATGTAACCTGGTCTGCACAGCACAGTGGAAGGAAATGGAATGCCAAATATCAAGTCATATTCGGTTTCAGGCAATTATAGCTGATAGATCAGACATCAGATGGAAAGTATATTTAAAAAGAAAGATCTTGAAGACGCTGTGTCAGGTGTTTTGAATGTTTTCCTAATGGCATAAAAATCAATTTCAGGAATTAGACATTTCTAAAATTTACCAAGGTTTACAAGCACTGAAAGGGGAAATAAATCAAAATTTACTGAACCAGCAGCAAACGAAGACCAGAATTACAATTCACATTTGAAAACATTAGCAGGAATTCTGTCTTTTCTGTCTTGCTACCAAAAAATCCACATTGATAAAGCCTAATTTCCTGCACAGCTCAAGAGCTTAAAAGCAGTTTCCATCATAAATTGCTATTTTCTGCCTGACTTGTTCATGCACAGATGCATTATGCACTGGAGTACCGTTGTGTACAGTATTGTGTACTGTAGCTATGTCTCTAATAAAATCTCTGTACTTTTGCTCTGTTTCTCTTTCCACAGTTAATGTTCTTATGTTGATTCATGGTTTTCTTTCATTTTTGCTCTACTGCAGCTTATTTTATGTAAGGGATTATATGCTATAAAGGACATCCTCAGTTACTTTGACACAATAGCATCTGCTGTGATACTTACACCTGTAATTAAGTCTAAGAAGTGTTTAGTTGCTTTATATTGATACCAAGATGATTTACACAGAGTTACACATTTGTAACCAGAAACCTCAGAAGGCCCCTGGGGTTTAAAAGGTTAACACAATCTTGGAGAACGAGAGGATGCCTGAGGAATTGAGAATCAATTGAGATATCAATTTCTGAAGAATTAGGGTGATGTTCAGAGCTGTAGTAACTATAGAGGGATAAAGTTGATCAGCCATGCCTTGAAACTATGGGAAAGAGTTGTTGAAGCTAGGTTAAGAAAAGAGGTCACAATTAGTGAGGAGCAGCATGGCTTCATGCTGAGAAAGAGTACCATATGATACTGATATGTTTGCTTTGAGAGTGTTGAAGAAGTGTAGGAAAGGTCAGAAGGAATTACACTGTCTTTGTGGATCTACAGAAAGCATATGATTGGGTGCCAAGAAAGGAGCTGTGGTGTGGTGAAAGGTAGGGATGACAGATGGGTTCAAGGTGAGTGTGGGATTACATCAGGGACTGGCCCCTTTTTGTCTGCAGTGGTGATGGAGAGGTTGACAGATGGGGTCATGCGGGAGTCTCAGTGGTCTATGATATTCACAGAAGGTAGATTGTGAACTGTAGTGAGAGCAGGTAGAAGAGAGCCTGGAGAGGTGAATGTATGCTCTGGAGAGAAGATGGATGAAAGTCAACAGTATACATCTTTGTAAATGAGAGGAAGACAAGTAAAACAATGAAGCCGCCAGGATCAGAGGCAGTGAAGGTAAATGAGTTTAATCATTGAGAAGTAGATGAGGTGTCAATTATCCAAAGTAATGGACAATATAGAACCCAGGTTGCTAACTGGACTGGCGTTTTTACTCTACTTGAACACTCAAAGCACTTTACACAGTTTTCAATTCAAGCAAAACACAACATGTGTCACAGGCTGCGGAGGCAGACCGTGTGTGGGTTTGTGTTGAGGACCCAGGAGCAGACAGAGGTGAGGAGACGGAACCTGAGAACCAAAAACAAGCCTTTATTTGGCTGATAGCAGGTGCTGAACATGAAAACTAAGAGCAACCATGAAATACTGACTACTAAGACAACACACTGTGACAATAAACTATGACCAGACATGAGGTGGATCACACAGACAACATGACGTTGAACACAGGGAGACTGAGGACTTAAATACACACATGAGGTGATCAGGAGAAGTGGAGACACATGAGGACACAGCTGACTTGAATGAAACATAATGACAACACAGGGTAGAGTAACACTGGACACACTATCATGAGACACGGACCTTCAAAGTAAAACAGGAAACATGACAGGCACAGACTTGACACTGAACTAAACCTCAGAACTAAACTCGTAACCAGCATAACACTGAAACATAGGAATATAATATTCAAAACAGCACAACTAAAGAATCAGAACATACACCATAATGTAGAAAAATACTAAAATACAAGAAACTGAAAATGCTGGGTCAAAATGACCCAGAACCATGACAACATGCCTACTTATCTATCATACAAGTAAATTTTTCTACATCTAAGTGCTTTCTATCCACCCTCCAATAAATGCATTAGAAAGGAACTTGGGGTTCTGTATCTTGTCCAACCACTTCAATCCAGCCAGGGCTTGAACCCCCAACCTTCAGATTAGTATATCATGTGTGTGAACTCCTGAGCTCCAGCCACTTTAAGAAAGCGAATGCAGGCAGGGTGACAGAAGTATAGCAGCAATCTTTGTGATATTTTATCCCGTCATTGCTCTGCCAAACAAAAGAGACTTTGAATTGTTCTTCTGTCAGGAAGCCAACCGTCCAAAATCGAAGATATGGACCACAGAGTCATCCTTGCAAATTGATGTAACAATGCTTGTAGTCAAGTTTTGGACTGGTAAAACTACCAGTTAAACCAGTCGATAAATTTGGTCTCTGTTATGGAGTAAGAAAATGTATAGGTTGTTTCTGAAATCTCATCCAGATCCCAAACTCCATTCCTCTGGACCCATACAACAGCCATGTCATTTACACTGCCAAGTGGCTAAATGTTTCAGCTGCCAAGCGATTGATCAAGTGAAGGACTTCTGTACAGTTAAGTGCTGGCATCAGAAAGTTGACTTTTTATTAAAGCTGGACTTTGACTGAAAACTGACAGTGATTTGGCTGACCTGAGAGTGTCAAAGACACTCTGGGATCTCAATTAGAGAGGACAGTGCTGATGGAGTAGGCATTTTTTTTAAAGATCAAGAAGTTAATATTATTACAAGAAGAGACAGTTTTTCTGCTCAGATGTCTCCCTCAGACATTTGTATAGAATCATAAATCACAGTGTCACTTGTCATGGTCCCCGAGTCCTCCTGCAGTGGCCTGTCTTTTCTTTCTTTCCTTCCTCTATTGTATTCTCTTTCTCTCTCCTCTGTCTGTATGCATGTCTGAGAAGCCAGAAGCCTGGCTTCTCTGTCCTGCTTTCACTTACTCGCCTGTCAAAGATCAGCTATCATTGGGTCATTATGCTGACTACTTAAGGCTAAAACAAATACTCAGTTGGCATCAGACAGTTGATTCACAAGGTAATGTGTCAGGCCTCAGTATCGCTATGATTCCCATCAGTCTTTTCCTGGAATTATTCTTAAGACCTTTCAGTGTTTTGGATCAAAGCAAGCTCTGTGTGTGTGTGTGTGTGTGTGTACCCTTGGACAACCTGGAATATCTTTGCCCGTTCTCAGAACCCACACCACCACAGACAGATCACCACAGTGATTTGTTCCTCTTCACGTAACAATCAGTAAATAAACCCTAACCCTGTTTGATTTAAAATCCAGTGTGGTGCTGTATAGAGGCAAAATTACACAAAGTGTGCCACTGTCCAAAAACATATGGACTGTACTACGAGCAAAATTAGTGGACTGAGTTGCTGTAGTTAATGCCATGGCTCGACTGGATTTCTGGTGCTGGACTACTTTTAAACAAAAGGACTCCACCGCCTCACCACTTGTGTGCACCAGTGGGCTGTTTTTGGCCACAATAGGCACCAATGACTTTCTGATCATAACTGTTAGACATTTCTCCAAAAGAGGGTTTGAACACTTATTTGTATGGATAACATAAAACGAACAAAAAATATAGAGAAATAGAAATAACTATATCACTTCTCTCAGAAGAAATCCCCCCATTTTCCCCTTCTGTCTCTGTTTATATTTAGTCAGTTTCTGTGATATTTATGGGTTTCAGTCAATTCCTCTTCCTTCCTTTGAAAATTAGTTTCCTCATGTCTGACCTTCTACTATTTGTTCTCTTTTCTCGTGTGTGATTGTCTGCCCCACCCTCTTTTCTGTAGTTCAGTCTGTGTCTGACTTTTCTCAGTGGTGTCTCATTTCTAACCACCCCTGAGTGTGTGTATAAAAAGTGATTTTGTCATATCATCTGTTTGTTTTCTATTTGTCCTCCTCTCCTCTCCTCCCTCCTCCCTCCTCCCCTCTCCTTTCAACCTCTTATGGCCTGCAGTTGTATTTCAGTGTCCAGCGATGTCTGACACAGAGCCTGTCCTGTGAATCTGATGCTCATAGTTTAAATTCTCAAAGTCAGTGTGTGAAGAGAACCATTTGGATGTACACCTTTGAGAACAAAATGTTGTAGGAGTAGTTTGAGCTGAAGTATTAAAGTAAAACAGATGAAAAAGTAAAGTACAATAGCCCATTGGTTTATGATAGTCCAGTTATTATTGTGCTGTGAGAGTCAGAGTGAATGAGCCTAAATTAAGCTACATCCATTAAATAAAGGCTGTCAGTTACTGTGATCTGGGAGGCATGGGTGATGTACCTAAAATGGACTTGAACAATTGTTAATCTCACTGTCAAGGTTGGGTGGTTGACATCAGAGCTAAAAAAGGGCTCTGAATCCCCCCAACAGCTGTGAGAAGTAAGCACAGGGCATGATGAGAATGGAATGCAAGGCTGAAACAGGGAATCAAACTGGCTTGGTTTACACTGACCATCAGTTCAGGGCTCATGTTGTGTGAGATACAATGCCACCACTGAGAGAGCACAATATTATGTATCACAGTTTCTTGCCCTTCCCAATCATAAAATAGGGAAAAAATGTACACATGTACTTCATATCCCAAAGACTCACATCCACTTCAGCCCCCTGCTAATCTGTTTGTTTTGTGGAAGAGATGCATTGATATTTCTTTTATATTTTCAGAATGTAATGGTTGGTCCGTCATCAATAATGTGATATTATGAAATGCACCAAACACACCACTGTGAATTTGTTTTACTCACATCAGCAGCTTTCTTATCAGCAACTTCAAGCTTCTCCTGAGCATCCTTTAAGGCCTCGGAGTATTTATCAAGCTCATCTTCTGTTGCTTTCAGCTTCTTTTGCATTTGTAGAAGCTCATCTTCATGCTGATAGTGTGGGACATGAAACACAGAGTTAGACTTTAATGTACATTTTTGGACAGACTTTCCTCAGCAGCACACTCAGGTCCTTGTTTGACAACCATCCACCAAAACCACAGATAAAGCGTAAACTTTAAAATAGCATAATTGGGTCTTGTAACTTGCTCTGGAAAGTCTCAAAAAGTCATCTTTCAGCTGTAATCCAGTAAAGAACTCTTTGCTATTTTCGATCATCGTTCTCATTGGTACAAGATGCCCACATTTTAACTAAACTAGACCACAGAAACTAAGCTCATATAAACCACCAGACTGATGAGACCACTTCATGGGATTTGCACCTGTGTGACCTACCTGCTTGCTTCTGTCTTCAGCTGCTTTTCTGTCTGTTTCAGCCTGTTCTGCCTGATCCAGTGCATTTTCCTTGTCCAACTTCAACATAAGCATTTTCTTTTTGATGGCCTCCATTTTTGTTGATGTGTAATAGTGTTTTCCTGGTGTAAAAACTCAATACTAATTGGTGTAGAACCTGTGACTGGCAAACTGGAAGAGAGACCAACTCTAACAAAGCAAGGCAGACTATTTATATGACAGACAAGGAGACACTCCCCCAAAATCACACACAACTGTACTCTACAGATTAGCTACAAAGTAAACCTCCATATTACACACAAGTACCTTTGAATATCTTTGATCTGCTCTCTCGCCTTATCACGTAGCTGTGAAGAAGGAAGGAAAAGAACAGAAATGAAATGTGTTTTCAGGACCACTTTTTCCATGACTGTTGTTCTATCTGCTGTAATTTATATTTAGCTGTAAGATTCTAGTTTGGGAGCATACATCCCTGTCCCTCCATGGACATACATGGAAAGCATAGAGGGAGAAAGAGTAGTACCAAGACACCATCATGAAGCACTGCAAGGCATCACTGACAATAGAAATGTTAAATTTAAAGAAACGACACGAACAGCTTGAAATGGTAGAACTGGGGTTGAGATTGTTTTGCAAAGCATCTGGCACAGGAAACAGCTGCAGTATACGGGCTGAAGTACACTTAATAGTGTAAGACTTGAATCAGCTGAAGACATGGCATCCTTCAGGTCAGTAGACACAATGACACTAAGAATGGCAAGGAGAAAACCTGGACTAAAATTAAGGATGTGTACACCCCACCCTGACCCCACCCTAACCACTCCTTTCCATATCTCACTCCCACATCTCACCACTTTACATCCTCCATCATCCAAGTGCATGCTGTTTACTGTTTACCAAAATAAAAGGATGGCCAGGATATTACTATGGTGTCTTGCTATAGCCCCTAGCTAGCCTGTTCATGGCTAACATGGAGCTAGTTTGGAGCTTATTCATTTATTTTTGTATTTTTTTCCTTCAAAGTGTAGAACTCTAGACCACATTAAAGTTTCCAAAAGAGAAAATTGAAGACAAAACTGACTTTTTTCCCTCCCAAATACCTTTCCAGGTGGAGCTCCGGGAGAAAACATGAATACTTTCTTTCATTTCAATATGATTCATTTTAATAGACTCAACATCCTTAAAGAATATATAAAAACTACAAGTCTAAATTATATTTCGATGAGAAATTTTAATTAGTCATGTTGAATATATGAAGTCCTTATATTGCAAAGTCAACAAGCACTCTATTGCCATTCTTCAGTGCATCGCTGACTGAGTGAGATGCTGAGTGTCCCTCAGTTACCCTTCACAGAGCCTACTGGCTCCTTTGCCTTCTTTGAATCTTCTCCTCCAGCTCCAGAATCACTGTCTCACCAGCTGAGTTGACCAATCAGTATGTCTGGTGAAGATGTGAAAGAGGACACTGCCGTGCATCAACCCCCAGAAAGCAAAAGCAAAAGGCCCAAACAGTATTCCAAAAAGGGTTCAGAGGGACTGTGCTTATGAACTCACACAAGTCTGAACAGATATTTTCAACATCTCACTCTTCCAGACAGTGCCAGTGTGTCTTAAGACATCAAGAGTGCAGCAGCAGTTTCATGAAATGCATTAAGTGGCTAGTTATGACCCACTACATCGACATTAACATGGACTGGTGTGCCACAAAAATAGCCTCTCTGCACTGGATGCAGAGTTGTCAGTATTGACGATCTGCTCCCACAAAGATGGGCAGCTCCTGTGTCAGGCTGCTCTTCCTAGACTTTAACTCTTCCTTTAATACTGTAGCGGGTCAGGACTGTTTGGGGTTTGACAGCTATGTTCTGTTGTTCCAGGCGGCAGCGTTATGTTGCCATGGTTACAGTGTGATGCTCTCTCTCTGCGACTGTGTGTTTTTGGGTGGAGAGAGCGCCTTTTTGTTGTTGTTGTTATGCTAAGCTACGCCGAGCAGTTTGGTTAGCGACGGTGTGTTTCTGTTGGAAAATAAACGGCTGTGCTTCCTGGCAACTCGGGGAAGCAAGACCAAACGACACCACTGTCTCCTCCTTGTCTGAGCTCACCACAATACGATTATCAAACTATTGCTGCTGATACCTTCCCTCTGCAGTTGGGTCCTGGACCTTTTTGACACACCACTAAATCACAACAACAGTCACATCAGTGAACTTTGTATTATAAGGTTAAGACTGTGCAATAATACAAAGAAAACTCAAACAATCAGACGACCCCCTATGAAAAAACAGATCGTGACAGTGGAAAGGAAAAACTCCTTTTTCACAAGAAGTAACACGTGGAAGCCATCTGCCACAACTAGCTGGAAATTAGGACAAAAGCATACTGTGGCAGAGATCCAGAGATAAATAATAACTAATGATTAAGTGCAGAGTGGTGTATAAACAAATACAGAGCAGAAAAAGGTCAGTGAAGAGGAAACACTCATCACTGTATTGTATCAAAACTGTGAAGTGGTTCCACAGAAAGCTAAATGCTGTGCCTCCCATTATAAAGTACTCTATTAGGGTACTATGGGACCTTAAGACAGGCCCTGATTCTTCCAGACTTTGCATGTGAGGGCAAGGATTTTAAATTTGATTCTGGATTTAACAGGGAGCGACATTTTGGATCAACTGAAGGCTTTTCAGGCAGACTTTAGAAAATTTTGATAACAGTGAATTACAGTAGTCAAGCCTAGAAGAAGTAAATGCATGAACTAGTTTTTCTGCGTCACTCTGAGACAGGACGTTTCTGATTTTAGAGATATTGAACAAATACATATTTATCTAATATGCAAACTGAAAGACAAAGGAAGCAAAACTAAATGCAAGACACAGAGACACATGACTCCCAAAAAAACAAAACAAAAAAACAAAAACAAAGTGGAAATCATTAAAGACACAGAGACAAGAATTTTACATAATAACTAAGGCTGAAAGGCCACATGAAGGGAACACCGAGGGAAGAATCTATCAGGAATATATTGACTACAGTACTTTTCATATACATTGTGACACAGAAGATGAAAGCGGAAGGTGACAGTAAGCAACACATTCAAAAGATCTTTGATTTTTGAAGTGAGACTTGGAACCTGCTATACAAAATGTAAACTGCGCAAATTCACCTTTTCACTTTAAATATTCCTTGACACCAAGAATTCATGTCATGAATCTGCTTAGAGAAACAACAAACGTCTGTGTGAGAACATGGAACACTTGAATAGATAAATCTACCTAAATCCAAAGAAGTATGAGCACTGAACGCTAACTACTGTGTGCAGGTATCTGAAAAGCTAAAACCGCTAACAGGCATTAGCTTTTTAGCAAGTCCACTCTCAACATCATAAGAGGAAAGAGTTGGTTTAATACTTTCCACACTGTACCTTTGTAAAATGACAGATAATCTGCAATGGCCTCTTTAAGTGCTGATTTGAAAGCTAACTGCTGTTGATGCTGCACCACAGACACCTTTGTTTCTGTTTAAAACTTAAATGTTAAATCTAGTCGCTTGCAGAATGGTTCCTAATTTAATCCCTTCACTCATTCCTTGTATTTTATTTTACAAAACTAATTACAAAAATATTTTTCATATGTTTAGTCTAACAAACTTTTCTTTTGTTTCTCTGAAGTAGTTATATGTGAAGTAATATAAAATGATGCTGGTTTTATTTTTAACTGTGCAAGCCTGTAATTTCACAGGCATGTAACATTTATAGTTCACACTAAATAAATTTGTGGATACATTATGCATTCTATTTTTATGATTTTTCTAGTATTTTACGAGTCATGGTAATATAGAATACAACATCTGGGAAATTACCATAATGATAGCTTTTAGTTTAATACCCAAAGATGCACTCATAAAAATCATATATACTGTTTTTACCCATTTATGTGGTGAAGACTTACATAATTACACAATATATCTGTTAATTAATGAACAATCCCATATAAAATTACTGAAACTTTATTTCTTTTACCGTCATTTTGTAATTTTTTATGTTGCATTCTATTATTTTACATTGTTAGGATATATTATATTTTTATTGTTTTATTGAGAAACAATGGGTGATTTCTATCTATGAAAAGCACTATATAAATACATTTTACTTACATGTGTAATTTCATAAGTAAATACAATATAGATTGTCACTGTATATCCTTTTAAATTGAAATAGTATTTTTTATTTTTTTTATGAAATGTCCCAGTGATCAGATGGTTGGTTGTAAGCTAGAACAAATGCAACACAAACTGAGACTGTTGAAGGAATGCCTGCCCTGCGACAGTATTTCATGACCTGGCCTTTACTGCCTATAAATGGATCTCCCCTGAGATGAGTAGGGTAGATAGCCAGGGAGTTGAATGTGTCACTTATTCCCCCCTAAGCCCCAGTCAGTTATTAATAAACATCTTTTGGCTGACATTGTCTGAAGGATTAGAGTAAGAGACTGAGTCTGCAGCAAGGCAGACAATTCCCACATTATGTCATATCTATAAACTCTCGGAACATCGGTTCAGTTAAAAATTTTATATCATGTCAAATCACAACAATAGTCACCTCAAGGCACTTTGTATTGTAGAGAGGATGTCTGTCTCCTGAATCCAAACTGGAAACTGGTTCCACAGAAGAGCTGTCTGCCTCCCAGTCTACTTTGTAATGGATAAGTAAGCCTGCAGTCTGAGAGGAAAGTTCTCTGTTGGAATGTCATACTTGTACTGTATGTGAGAAGAAGAATTTCAAATTCAATTCTAGAAATAATATGGAACAAGTAAAGAGTAACTAATATGTAAAAATAATACAATCCCAAATCAGAAAAAATTGACACACTTTGTAAAATGTAGATAAAAAGTTAGGACAGGGGTATATTTATCACTGTATAGCACCCCATCTTCCTGTGACAATGGCCAATAATGTCTAGGAACTGTAAAGACCAGTTTGCTATTTTGTGCATAATTGTTTTGGATGTACTACATGACAACTTCAACTTGTTGGAGTGGCAGTTTGTTAGATCTAAATTTAGACTGTCAAGCATGGACAATACGGTCTCAGCCAGATTTTCCCCATCAGTTGAATTGAATTAAAAAGCTGATAAATCTTTAAATTATTCTCCCCTCTTTACTCACAAATCTAGAAATTACGTAAGCAGTTTTTTTTATCTGGGAGATCAGGAGTCTGCCTGCCTTATTTCTGTGGCTATGGTAGCTTTTACCTATTCACCCATTGGTTGAATCAGTTCCTTTTCCCTATTGTCTTAGGTTACTGGGTCAGCTTCAGACAGCCCAAAAATGACCTGGGTGGGTGGAGAGGGTCCCTTAAGGAAGGACCAGAATAAAAATTTTTAAAAAAGAATAAGGAGTAGAATATTCCAACTTGATCTGGGTGGATGGAGGGGATCTAGGAGGGGGCCTACAAGGGGCAACTGGAACAGGGCAAAAGAACAACAATAGACAGCATGAGGTTCCAAAGACAAAGACTCACAGACCTCCGTAGAGGCTGAAGCTGTGGCTGAAGCCTGGCCACAATTACCCTAGAAAAAAGGGTTAGGTGAGAATCGGGCTGAGCCTGGAGTAAGGATGTGTGCTCGGTACTCAGTCTCTGGGGAGGCCCTGGGTGGAGCAATAGCCTCGGAGGATGCAGGCAGTGAAACAGTCCCTGGACAGGCTTGCACACATGCACAATTAATAGTCTCAGGGAAGACCTCAAGTGGGGCTACAGTTTCCAGGTGGACAGGTCAGATACACAACAAATAATCTCTGAGGTGGTTAGTGCAGGTGCACCATAAACACTCCCTAGGAATGCAGGCTGTGAAATGTAAGCAGCCTCTGGAGTACCATATGTAGGTTCTGACAGGGTAACACAATGAGTGATCTCTGAGAGAGGACTACATTCAACAATCAGTCTCTTGATCAGCTGGCTGATCAACACAACCCATTGTCTTCAAGTTAATATTGTCAGGCCCAAAAGACATACTATTTTTATTCACCACCACAAAAAGACACTCAGTCTTGTGGTCCACAGGTTCCGGACCTGCATAGGTTCTAAACCACAACACGTAACTTTATTGATCACAGTTCATTATCTGACACGGCAACAGAAACTACAATCTTTCTCCCAAATAGTGAACACACAGACTTCTTAAACTTAGTACTGTTATCAGTGGACTCAGAAACAGAATATGCACTTATACTTTCTCCTACAGAAAACTCATTCCCTTCATCAATCTGATCAGAAACAGAAATGTTCATTTCACTAACAATATATGAAAGCTCAAGAAATGGAGAAACAATCAAGTAACCAGACCCAGGAGTAGTCCACAGAACCCAGTCTCTTCTTCAGGACCAGGAAACTCAGTCAATTTATTTGCAGTTTCATAAATGGAAATCTCTGCCATCAATTTCTCTTTACTCACAGAAGCAGGGGCACCACCAAGCAGGTCCAGGGGGGGCACTGGCCACCCCCCAAAACAAAATTTGCTGCCCCTAGAGGTGCCCCTGCACAGAAGACGAGACACCAGGAGACACCAACAGAGAAACAGTCTGTGGATGGGCTGGGCATCAGGACATACGAGCAGCAGGTTGAGAAATTAAACTAAAGCAACTTGGAACTAAGAATAAGACCAAAGCCACTAAAAATACATGAAGCAATTGTAAACATTACACACACCAACAATCAATAGGCTTGAAGGTCTAAGAAACTGAAACTGCTGGGCACACTGACCCAGAAACATGGTAGAGATACAATAAGACATAAATGATAATAAATCAATAAAATTCTCAACAGAAAGCCCATTTAAACAAAATGCTTAATCAACATACAGTGGTGTGAAAAAGTGTTTGCAGCCTTCCTGATTTCCTTTTTTGTGTGTGTGTTTGTCACAATTAAATGATTCAGATCACCAAACAAATTGAAATATTAGACAAAGATAAGATGACTTAACACAAAATGCAGTTTCTAAATGACGGTGTTTACTATCAAGGGTAAAAAAAAAATTCAAACCCACATGGTCCTGTGTGAAAAAAGTGATTTTATAACATAAATTAACAGTGGTGTATGACATCTTTGGAAAGTTGAGTTCAATTTCTCTAGTCACACCCAGGCCTGATTACCGCCACACCTGTTCTCAGTCAAGTAATGACTTAAATAGGACATGCCTGACAAAGTACAGTAGACCAAAAGATTCTCAAAAGCCAGATATCAAGCCGCGATCCTGCGACTCATTCGCAAAAAAACACAGAACAGCATCCAAAGAACTGCTTGCCTTACTTCTCTCAGTTATAGACAGTATTCATGACTCCAACACAAAAAAAGAGACTGGACAAAAATGACCAGCATGGCAAAGTTCCAAGACAAAAACCACTGTTGAACAAAAGGAACATAAAGGTTCGTCTCAGTTTTGCCAGAAAACATCTTGATGATCTACAAGACTTGGGAAAATACTCTGTGGACTGATGATACAGAAGTTTAACTTTTTGGAAGGTGTGTGTCCCATTACATCTGCCATAAAAGTAACACAACATTTCAGAATAGGAACATTATACTAACAGTAAAATATGGTGGTGGTCTGAGGCTGTTTTCCTGCCTCAGGACCTGGACAACTTGCTGTGGTAAGTGGAACCATGAATTCTGTCTACCAAAACATCCTTAAAGAGAATGTCTGGCCATCTATTTGTGACCTCAAGCTGAAGTTGGGTTCTGCAGCAGGACAAAACACACCAGCAAATCCACCTCTGAATGGCTAAAGAAAAACAAAATGAAGTGTGTTACATCCCCAAGAGGTCTATGGGGTGAGGGGAGTAACATAAAACTAGAAAGAGCAATCAAAATCAGGCTAGCCAGAAACATAAGCCTAATGAAAAACAGGCAAACAAACCAAGGCTAGCAGAAGAGTGAAGAGTGAGCTGAGCGTAAAAGTAAAGCTCTCAATTTACCGGTTGATCTACGCCCCTACCCTCACCTATGGTCACGAGCTGTGGGTAGTAACCGAAAGAACGAGATTGTGGATACAAGCGGCAGAAATGAGCTTCCTCCGAAGGGTGGCTGGCCTCTCCCTTAGAGACAGGGTGAGAAGTTCGGCCATCCGGCAGGGGCTCAGAGTAGAGCTGCTCCTCCACATCGAAAGGAGCCACTTGAGTTGGTTCAGGCATCTGATAAGGATGCCTCCTGGGCGCCTCCTGGGTGACATGTTCCAAGCATGTCCCACTGGGAGGAGGCCCTGGAGCAGATCCAGGACACACTTGAGAGATTATATCTCTCGGCTGGCCTGGGAGCACCTTGGATAAGCTGGAGGAGGTGGGCAGGGAGAGGGAGGTCAAAATCCTGACCTGAATCTGATTGAGATGCTGAGATTTTGTAAGAAACTGAGATATGTAAGCAGGAACTTGACAGTCATCCAGGTCATGGTCTTAAGAGCATGAAAATGACAACTGGACTTGTTAAGGGTCCTGCTGCAGCCACATTTGTTTTATTCTAATAACACATTCGGCCCCCTTGAACTTTCCCACATTTTATCACATTACAGCCACAAACATGAATCAATTTTATTGGAATCCCACGTGAAAGACCAATACAAAGTGGCGTACACGTGAGAAGTGGAACGAAAATCATACATGATTCCAAACATTTTTCACAAATAAATAACTGAAAAGTGGGGTGTGCGTAATTATTCAGCCCCCTTTGGTCTGAGTGCAGTCAGTTGCCCATAGACATTGCCTGATGAGTGCTAATGACTAAATAGAGTGCACCTGTGTGTAATCTAATGTCAGTACAAATACAGCTGCTCTGTGATGGCCTCAGAGGTTGTGTAAGAGAATATTGGGAGCAACAACACCATGAAGTCCAAAGAACACACCAGACAGGTCAGGGATAAAGTTATTGAGAAATTTAAAGCAGGCTTAGGATACAAAAAGATTTCCCAAGCCTTGAACGTCCCACGGAGCACTGTTCAAGCGATCA
>VUQG01028948.1:0-10965 GCA_015106755.1 Etia nguti | reverse complement strand
AAATACAAAAAAAAAAAAAAAAAAAAAAAAAAAAAAAAATCAAGGCAAAAAAAAAAAAAAATCAAGGCATTGCAATGGCCCAGTCAGTCCAGATCTCAGCCTATTTGAAATGCTGTGGCATGACCTTGACATGAGAGCTGTATATAAACAAATCCTTGCAAACCTCAATGAAGAGACTGACAAAACCATAAAGGAAATGATTAATTCAAGTTATTCCTAATAAAAATGATTCTACAAGCTACTGAATCATTGGGCGCACTTAGCTTTTCACTCAGTGCTTCTATGTTTTGGTTTTATATTTCTTAAATAAGGACTGGTGTAATACTGGTGTAAAACTTTGTGTTAATAGACCTCTCTGCATTGAATCATACCTGTTATTAATCTCTGTCTCTCTTCCAGAGCATGTCTTTATCCTGTTTTCCTTCTCTCACCCCAACCGGTCGCAGCATATGGCCGCCCCTCCCTGAGCCTGGTTCTGCCGGAGGTTTCTTCCTGTTAAAAGGGAGTTTTTCCTTCCCACTGTCGCCAAATTGCTTGCTCATAGGGGGTCATATGATTGTTGGGTTTCCTCTGTATCTATTATTGTACGATCTACTACACAATATAAAGCGCCTTGAGGCGACTGTTGTTGTGATTTGGCGCTATATAAATAAAATTGAATTGAATTGAAAATATGTATTTTTGTTCATCTCTCATTTTTGTGATGCCCTGATATGTAAAATCTTGGAATTGAAAAAAAGGGGTACATTTTTCTTTTAACCATGACTTTACAATTCAAATGTGCACTTAACCATTTTAGGTTTTTAGAGACCAGTTGGCGGCTGCGCGACAACCAAAATGTCTTAGATGCAACCTTATACACATGACATGGCTGCAGGCAGACTTTCAGGAAAAACCACCAGTGATCACAGCTGATTCAAAAGTGCCAGTTATTTGGTTGTTTCGTATCGGAGCTTTGGACAAAACCAGGTTGGCTATTTCCTCATATTTCTGGTTTTTCTGCTGCTTCAGGCTTGGAAAAATATTCTTGGCAGAAAGGTGACATAGCTTGTTTTCTTTGTATTTTGTACAGCTCCAGCTTTTAACTTGTTTTAACATTGGATAGACTTTTAACCAAACCAATTATTTTAGTGTACCGTTACACCCCTAAAACTAGCACACAAACGAACCAGACTACACATGTGCACTTGTCACACAGACAGGAAAGCTAAATGTCAAGAGGGAGGTTATATACTGAGTATACAAATAGAGATCAATGGGAAGGCACTTGACTACAACTAACACTCCAGGTATAAGCTGCCTCCAAACACGCAGGAAGTTGATATTATCTTATATTATCTGTATAAATCTTTAACAGGTTCATAAGGCAAATGTATAAATCATAAAAGAAGTGGCTAGAGGCAACTTTAACCTTTAACAAAAAATAGCCATCCCTACCCTGGTGACTCTGGGAGCGGACCGGCCAATGTTTTTCTCCTAGAAAACAGAACCGAGTGATTAGATTCTGCCACGTGGATGGTAATAGAACATAAAACGTGATCACACTGAATAACTGGCACTTATTGTTTTTGCATGTGGTTAAATTTACAATAGTCTTGTTCAGAAGTGAAAACAACCATTTTGCTGTTATTTTACATGCCAAAATTCAGCCTTACCGAAGTGTAGTAACTTCATTTCATGATAAACACGTATTTTATAGTGCTTACAGGCAAAAAGTTGCTGTAAGTGAGGACAGTTTTTGTGCTCTGATATTGATTGTTTATTACTGATTGTTTATTAAAGGTTAATATTTTTCTGCCCATCGGCTAGTGTCTGATTCTACCTGACACCATGACACAAAGCATCAAGTCACCTCTCTCTCCACTCAAAAATTCAGACACACATTAAATTCCTCTTAATGTAGGGGAGAGACAGAGAGGATTTCAATATGAAGAGAGAATTGGGGTAAAAGGGGAGACAAAGAGGCTAATGAGTAGAAAGGAAGAGATGTAAAAGTCACTGTTGTTCCGCACACCCTAACACCGCAGGGCTCCAGCCATGCAGCGCTTTGATCCATCATCATCGATTTAACATCAGCTTCTCATCGTGGCTGCCTCCCACACAACAACACACAGCTACAAGGATATTTTCCCCAGCTCTGTGTCTACACGGTATGCATGCCAGTTCTGACCTTAAACCCAACGACTCTATAATACATTCATGACAAAAGGTGGGGGTGTTATTTTACTGTGGATATACTGATGAGCATGAATTGCAGATTTAAGTGCAGTTATACATATACATTAAGTGGTTTATGTGAAATCCCCTGTGAGAGAAATCTGCAAACACTACACCTCAGTAATGAAATGCTAAAGTACACATTCCCAGCAGAGTGAAGACACACTGTGGACGCACTGGTGTGCTCACTGTAGTGTATAGCCTACTGGGTCTTTCCTGTCTCCCTTTTCTAGTGTAAAGAACCATACATAGCAGGGAAATCAGATCATTTTATATGACACTTTAAATAGTAAAACTGCTTAAAATTTGGTTCAGAATTAAGCTAGTAATAGGTATTTTAACCGTGGACACACCTCTTGCTCCAAAAACAAGCTCCTATAACAATATAGTGAGAGCAACAAAGCTCATGGTTACCAGCGGCTGCCAAACTGCGATCTGGCTACAACATTAAATATGTTATATTCCATTTAATATTTAAATGGAATATAACATATTTACTCCAATTTTCAAAGTAAATGCATTTGCAGGCAGTGGACCACACCACTGTGTGAAACCCCAGACCGTCCTCTTTTAGCCCCGCCCCTGCTTTTGTTGCCACCAAGACAGATGCAAAGCAAAGACACTGTAGTTAAATGCAACCCAAAAAAACAGAGCATTTCAGCTGATTGTTAGGTGGTTGCCAGGCAACCTGATGCTATAATAGACTGTGCATAAAAATCAGATGTTATTGCTGTGAAATAAGGGATTTCAAGTTTGTTTGCTCAGCTACAAATAAACAGACAGACAAGCAGTGATTTAGTGTATCATTTTAATAACTAATTAATTATTTGTTACCATCATAGTAGTAATAAATTCATATATTGATTGTATCATTTTATTGACTTTTAGCTGATTCTATATCTAAACAAAGTGCTTTAACTTTTTTTTGACTTATTAATATGAAATAGAAACAACATACAGCAGCTTGCAGTTGCCTGCAGCTGAAAAAATAATGAGCTCATATCTTCAAAAAATACGAGGAAAAAACTAACTAATTAGAGCAAACATCTGTCATAAATGTTTGGTGGAGAGCTAGTGCAATACACTAATAAGTATTAAGATGGATTGTATTGAAACAAAAGCTGAGTCATGTATCTTTTTCATTTGAATCTTTTGACATATATATTTGAATGTGCTCATTATCATATCAGTAGCACTGAGCTGCTGTACAGTGTTATTGATGAGTAGCTCATGATAACGTCTTCATCAGATTACCCATGGTCAATTTGACCTCACGAGGTTATGAATCCATACTGCATGACCTTACAGGAGCAGTAAAGACCACTGAAATCAAACCCTTACTGTACCCTCTCAAGCAGTGTTGGTGAAGATTCTTACAAGATGACCTTGAGTTTTATTCCCATCAATAAATAATAAATGACTTGATAAATCTATAAGACATGTGATGCAAGGCTGACGTATTGATGGTTGCAGAGTGTTTCCCCCAGAGAACACGCTCAATGCACCTGATTGATGCCTTATGCTTGGTGAGGGGGATAATGAGGAGGAGGTGGATGTATTCCTGCAGCATGGGAGCGTTGAGGACCTGCAGTGAAATCTATGCTCAGTTTAAAGCCTAGTAAAATTTGTAGCTTCCATAAACCTTCAGCTTTAGTAGCTACAGAATATATTTTCTTTTCTTTATTGGAGGTAATGGAGGTAATTCATCTCTTTGTGACCCTGCTGTAAGAGCGCCAAAAGACTAGCCTTATTTGTGGTTTCTCACGCCAGCCTGAGGGTTGATGCACATTTTTTTAGAAGCAAATTGTGACAAGGAACCTTGATACCTGAGCATTAGTTACTGTTCTCCTGAGTCAGCATTATGCAGTGTATTTTATGATGCGTGCAGTGTTTTAGTCAACAAAAACTCATATTGTTGAAGACTGCTACAGGAAGATTCAGCCTTTCCCTTAAGCGTTGCACAAGCAAACAACTGTCTCATTTCACAGTGTTGCCATGTAAAGCAGTCAGTTATTTTGCAATTTTCTTAAAATACCGAGAGACCAGATAAATTAAAGGTTTCAAACTGTCAGTTAAAAAATTAGATATATCAAAAGTTGGGTTACGAATAAAAAGCTCAACAGTATACGACACTAGATGTGCTCCTTAAATGGAATAAGATGGCTACACATACATTTACTCAGCAGCAGTGATGCTGGCTGTGGAAGCTGTAGAGAGAAGAGGGTGCACAGAGGAGACCTCCTTTCCTAGGAAAATCTCCTTGCCAGCACGCCCACCATCAGAAGGGAACAACGTTTGCTCAAATTTTCAGCCCAAGGTTGTTCTACAGGGCCGCTGCTGCATTTCCAGCCACCTATGCCCCTGTAGGCCCTGACATATCAGCAGGACTACCTGAAATCAATGTTGTGGAGTCTTCGTGCTCAAATGTCAGCCCCAAACGTGGCATGTGTTCATAATAAACACAGATCCAAGGTGAGGGAAAAAGTATGAGCCAATAAAATAGGCAAAACTTGGCCCACTGATATTTACTGAGGAGATCATAATTTACAAATATGTTTTCATCCAGCAATCAATGCCGTAAACATCACTGATAGTAATGAGCATTAACGAGCAACATGATGGGAATACTGACTTCAGGGGCTGCTGCCATACTGTGATGCATGTTGCAATAAAACTAAATGTTTTTTTATGACTACAAATTCCTCGCGTACTCTTGTATTTCATATTGACGCAAAACGTAGCATATGTTGGCCTAAAATCACATTAGCCGTGTTTGCTGATAGTGGAGATGCAGCCCGGGAGCTGAACACACAGTCAAACCAAATTATTATTAATTCATCACAACAAATGGATCATTGTAATGAGCTAACTCGAAACCTTCAGCGTAACATGCAGAGCAGCTGTTGGGATGCCTCACTGGTTTACTGAGATGGAAGGAGCCTCCAATCACTTCAAGATAATTTAAAGCAAGCTACATATTTCCATAGTTCAGTCATAGAACTTGTGTTTAAAATGAATTACTTAATACAGCAGAAGAATACAGTTAGAATTTGGGGCTTATGATGCCCTGTAAATAGAAATTCCTGTATGGTCACATGATTAGCGGTCATGTGACTGCAAACTCTGCAATGCAGCATGGTCCCTATACAGTTTGGTATTTATTTTGATTAAAAATCAAGTGTGTCTATCTTTGGCCTGTAAATAAAATGGTTTAATTTCAAAAATGTGCATTTATTTTCTTCCCCACTTCCCCAGTTGTTGATTTCTTTCAATCAGCACCTCACTGAGTGACGGTGCGCTCAGTTTCTTGCTTCGCTAATCTCAGCACATTAGCATGTTAACAAATCAAATTCCCTGAAGGAGTGAATCTCTGTACCTGTGGCAAAACACTGGGTGTAATATTATGTAGCGTACTGAATGTGTGATTTGTTTCACACCCCCAGACCCACACCCGAGATACATACACACAACACACACACTGCCGCTCCCCTGCTGGATTGCTATCAGTCCCTGAGAAAGCTGCTTACATAACTACACTTCCAGCATCATCCCACGTCAGCCTCCATATCAGATGATAGCATCTTAAATGGCTATTTGACAATGTTGCATCTCAGTAGCAGTTTATGAAGACATGGCTACATATGAGTGTTTGTGTAAGGCAAGGGCGTGTAAGTGGTATAAAATAAGATGGTGTGTAATGAAAAGAAATGAAGGGGGAGATTACTGAGATTGTTACACGGAGAAGGCTGAAGCCATTTGGCCAACTATAGTTCCGATTCATTTGTATAGCAGCAGCTCATGCAGTTATTTAAGCTGTATTCATAGAGATTTGAAAATAACAATGTTAAATATTCATGCTTAACTGGTTCAGGGGTTGGGATTGTAAAGCATGAAAGTCGATCGTGACATGATTAACAAAAGCAGAGTACAAAGTTGTCAAGAGTTTACCCGCCTTCATGCAGGGGAAGAAAAAAAAATCTTCATTAACTCTTCATCTCATACAGCTATCCCCCAAGCTCAGAAAGAGCGGGGTGAGCAAGCAAGGGAAAGATTAAGAGAGGGAGAGTGAGAGCAGAGATTCGATAAAGAAGGGGAGAGTCTTATTTCAGTGCTTCACACAGTGCTGGATGATCAAAGTAGAAAATGCTGTTTTAATTCCAAGAATCATATCTCATCTCCTGTCCACAAGCTCATTTTGGAGAACTATGCTGTAGGACAGAGGGCAAGAGAAGTAGCAGAAAACCAGGAAGCATTCAGCCAGATTACTACTTTTTAGCACTGCTATATAACTAAAATTGCTTGACCTGTGACGGATGGTTTAAATAGTACTGTATTTCCCAGTAATGCAACCCAGCGTTGTCTTTCTATAAATTCTTAACCCACTTGATCCACATTACACATCTTCTGTGTTTAACATTGGTAGATAGATAATTTTTAAAGAATGGCAATGAAGGTATTTAATGTACTGCAATCAACAGAGAAACTAAGCATACAAGCAGCACTCTGTCTTCAGACACTCTCCAACTTGGACCAAAACTCATTAACGTTGCCATAGTCTTGGCTGGCTTAAACTAAATGGCCTATTTGCATGCACACCTCCAGTACACTCCTATCTAAATACACAAATTCAATTTCAATTCAGTTCAGTTTTTATCAGGCCAAATCGCAACAACAATCACCTCAAGGCATTCATATTGTAAGGTAAAGACCCTACAATACAACAATATCAAATCTTAACCTTAAAAATCATGAAAAACCGCATCCCTTAAATTGGATGAATAAAGAAGTTTTGTAGCTTCTGGGCTTGCTTCCACATCATGATTGTACTGCTCATTATTATCATTATTTCATTGCTTTATCCTAAAATACATTTGAGTTAAGTTTAATCATAATTAGTGAGTGGTTTCTTATTTTAAAAAAGTGATTACATTGATCTCACAGGGATCTTTGGAAATGAAGACAGTGTGGAAGTACCTTCTTTTTAATGATTAGCATGAGGGAACTCTTCTGGTTGCAATACAATTTCCTTCTGCATAGAGATTATGGGCTTGTTTCAAGTCATAATGAATACATACCTATTTATATATGATTTGAAAAAAGCTGTCTTATGAATGAAAACATTCAGACGATGTGTCTAGTCACTGTTCTTCCATTTATTGCTGGAAAAACACAGCAAGAACTGGTATACAAATATATCTACGTTTACAATGGCTAATGCCAAATGTCTCTGAATATAAAAGTAGAACTGAGTGCAATGGATTAGTTTGGGTAGTATCTAATGCCCTCTCATAACTGGCGCTTCAGCTTTAACAGCTGATGCTTTCCTTACATCAAAAATTACAATAAAATTCAATCTCCTAAAGTAGATGAATGGCCACCAGGTGACACCTGATGTCAGGCTCTACAACAGTCACGTGTACTACAGTGCGACCACCGTGAAAAACCCTTCCCACTTCTAGCAGCGCTTGAATTTCTAGACAGGGAGCAGACACCTGCACACAGTGTGCACCTCTGTCCATACATTACTTCTCCAGTTCCCCATTCAACAACACAATCAGCCCCAGCAGGGTCTCCGGTCTCCAGTCAATACAGACAGTTAATTCTAAACTCATCAACAATGGAGCCATAACAATGGTGCACACAAAAGCAGAAGGTGTGGGTGGATTGTCTTTACACAAGAGTAAAAAAGAAAAAGCTGGGTTTTTCATAATCAACTGTCAGTCATTTGCTAAGATAAAGGCTTCTTTAAGACTGCATAAGGGACAGAAGCCTACTGTTGCAATTCAATTACCATTTTGCTGGAGTTTTACAAAAGAAACATAAGGATGCGGTATCATAGCTATGACGGGTTTACTTCATGAATAAAAATGTGTTTCTGCAGAAGAAAAGAGGAGAGACTTGAATTAAAGCTTTGACACATTCATTGAAAGTTGTGCTTTTTCCATCTCTTTTGGCCTCCTGGTTGAATGAGGAATGAAATATCAAAAAAAGATTTGGATGCGTATTAATGAGCCTTCTCTGTATGAGTAGAGACCTTCAGAGCCCCGGTGCTTGGCTTTTGATCATTTCTGACCATTTATCAATCATTTTTCATTTTGCACCATTAAAATTTCAGAGGCTCATCACATTTCCGGATGTGACAGAAAGTGTGTCCTGCTTCAACATCAGCCTCAAGCACAAAAGCAGACAGCACTTGACATGGTTTGCACAATTGGCTCCAGGCAAAGGGTGTGAGTTAGACAAATTTGAATATTGATTGAGGCTCTTTAATCCACCTAGGCACCTACTGGTATGTCAATCAGTCTCCCAAATCTAGTGTTACAAGCGTAGCAGTCTCAAGAGCAAAACAGTGGCCCAAGGACTCTGTTTTTTTCTGTTGTGTTTTAATTGCTGTTGGCACTGCACACCGTGACTCATGGTAATGACTTAATGAAGTCATTGAGATTTAGTGAGCAGCCACAGGCTACAGAGTTCCTGCTGAGAATAGTGCACCGTTCAGAATGTCTTTATTAACATTGGTCACATCAGTTGTACCGATCAGAGCAATTGTGATTTATTTGGTGGCCAGCCAGGGAAAAACTACAGAAAAGGTTTTTATGGGACTGTATTTAGGATTCTTAGTATTTCATTTTTCTCACTGGGAAGTAAAATCTTTTCTCTTTTGCAGATTTTTTTTCAGTTCACACACAGTCTGCACCGCCTATAAAAAGTACGCATTCCCATCTATACTTAATAGAGTTGAAATAATGTGGCTTTTTATCCACACTAGTGTAGTGATGGCATAATCAGCCTTTCTGCTGGTTGTATAGGCTGCAACTTCGGTCCAGGCAAATATGAAGATAAATTTGCGCGTGCCATAATTCTCTGATTATCTAATTTGTGCCACCTGCAAGTCAAAGTAGAGACCTTGGAAGAGTTGTCATCCATTAATAACAGTATCCCAATGACTGTGGGAATTTCCTAACATTTAATCAGATTTTCAGTTTGTTGTTTCTACTGAATTATTTTAAAAATACATATTTTCTAGCTTTCTGTGGATATTCTACTTCAGACATTGAGGGGTGGTGCCCTTATGCAGAGTCATCATTAGGTTAAACATAGAGAATATGTTGTAATGGAATCAAATCATATTATATACACCATATTTTTTTGTAGAAGATAAAGATGCTTACTTTGCGGGAATCACAAATATATTAAAAGACATCAAACAGGTAAGTGTGCATTGGTCTTTTAGCACCCTGTCATTTCAGAGCCCCTTATTGAGTAGTCATGGGCCATACCAACCCTATTTTCCATGGCTGGAGTAATACAGACACATAAACACACATCAAAGTATTCAAAACAGCCACGGTGGTAGTTTCACGAGCAGTTTAAATGGACTGGTACTTGCATAGGGCTTTTTTGCTGCAATTGAGCTCTAATAACACCAAAACCCTATTTTGGTCCATAAATTACAAAATGAACATAATGTGTTTTTTTAATGAGACTCAAAACTAGTAATTGAACTCTAAACTTGCCAACAAAGTTTACTGAGGTAACAGAGCAAAAGAGTAGTTTTCCTACTACTACAATAATAGTCATCTCCTGCAGGCAAATTACAAAGAATGGAGACTTCAGCATAAGCTTCATTTTTCAGACCAGGAAAATCCAGTTTTTCTACTACTTAGTTCTGCTATTCTTTCCACAAATTCCACAGAATTTCAGCCCCGTTCTGCAAGCTCCGCTAAGTCAAGTTCAAGATGCCATAATGAAATGCATTAGAAAAGCAGACTTGAATCAAAAGGACAAGGTTACATTTTCATTAGATTAATGTTATGGGAAGTGCCAGGTTATGGGTTATTAGGCAGTTCAAGTGCAGCCTCCTCCAGGTGACAACATGGCTATAGACCTAGCAGTCTGGTTTGACTTTGATCAACTTAAGAAAAAACACGTGTCTTGTTCGAAATATTAAAAGAAAATACAAGTTTTCAAGTATACATGCATTCAATAAAAGTCACCTAAATCTTTTATTAAGTCACCGAGAAGCAATGAACGTCCCTTTGATGCCATTTTAATCAGTCATTAAGAAATGGAGAGAGCTTGGCACAGTTGTAAATTTGAGTAAGCAAGCGAGAAGGGGACTTCTAAGGAAGGACGCCAAGAAACAATAACTCTGAAAGAGCTTCAAGCTGCACTCATTCAGAGTGAAGGGACTGTGCAGACAATAGCAGCTGAACCTTGTCCTTCACCAGCATCTGTTGTGAGGCAGAGTGCCAAAAAAAAAGCTCTCACAGTAGCTCACGTACGGTGGCCCCTAGAGACTCCGAAAGCACGTACAAACTCCAAAACACGCACAAACTCCAAAACACGTACAAACTGCAAAGCACGTACAAATTCCAAAGCACGTACAAATTCCAAAGCACGTACAAACTGCAAAGCACATGCAACCGCCAAAACACAACGGAAGTGCTCCAGGACGCTAGGGGCAGTGTTGAGCTCGATTTGCAAAATAAACGGCAAGTTTGTTGCAAACACATGGAGTTGGATACCGGCGGAAAACACCTGCAAGGATAGAACAGCCACACTCATATATATTCAAATAATTTTAAAAAAAATGTTCATTTACCTGTTACTACCACACACCAAATCCGGTCGTTGGTACTTCCTGGCTTGTGTTGCCACTAGGTAACAAAAGCTCAACACTGCCCCTAGCGTCCTGGAGCACTTCCGTTGTGTTTTGGAGTTTGTACGTGTTTCAGTGTTTGTACG
>VUQG01028946.1:0-27143 GCA_015106755.1 Etia nguti | reverse complement strand
GGCTAATAGAGCTACATTGTACCTGCAGACCCAGTGTTACTAAGTGGACCTACAGCATTTTGAGCTGGAGCGGGGCACAGATTAAGTATTCAGAAATCATTCGTCATGTCAAATGACCAGAGGATAAACTCTCAGGTTGGTAATAAATGTATTACCTGTATAAGAAAAAGCAGTATGTAAACAAATGATAGCCTAACAGGAACTTTTATACTTATTGTAGCTGTTAGCTAAAAACACTAATTTAGAATTCCACAGTTGTCATCTTGGACCCTCTCAGAGCCCCGTATGCTTGCAGAGACCCCTACAGTAGGGAAACGTACAAAAGAATGTCTAAACCATTGTATTTTAGGTTTATTTATGTCTTACACAGCATCCCAACTCTTTAGCTAACTTAATAACTTTAGCTAAAGTGAATAGTTAGTCTAATTCATTAGTGCAGCATTACTGGATCACCTCTGTTTGAAATGATATGATATGATATACGACCCTCACTGAAACAGAAAACTTTGTGAAAAAATACACCCAACACTTCACATTGTCTAAACATTTGTCCACAGCTGTAGATTACACTATCAGTGCTTGTTCACTCTTGTCAATAATTACATTTCTAAATCCTCTTTGTGCAGTTGCAGGTAAACAATATCCAATATTTTATCTAAATGACTGCTTTGTCTTTGAAAAGGTGAGAGCCTGAGGCCGGTGACAGTCCAGTTCTACTCTAAGTACATCCAGTGGCTTACAGGACAAGGCCACATTCCTGTCCTGCCAGAAGAGAAGAAAAACTTCAGAGTCTTCGTGCCGTCCAACCACACCTGTCATATTCTGTATGGTGTTCATGCAGTTTTCTACCCAACAGTTACAGCATGTCAGACTGCCTGTTCAGCATATGCAAAAAGCATATGATGAGTTCAAGCATGTGATGGCAAAGTCCTCCAATTATGGTCTTTGTCATCACAAGTCTGGCTGGCTGATCATGTTTAGAAGCATGATCAGCCAGCCAGACATCTGGATGATTATCTGGAATAAACAGAAAAAAATAAAGAAGACATGTGTTACTTCATCTTTTATCTTTATCTTTATCATTAATATTATTATTATAATTATTATATATTATATATTATATTATATATATCTTATATTTCAGGAGAAGGGATTATTCAAAAGAAATGATCTCATTGCCATACGTGATTTAGGAACCCTAGAGAGTACTTTGCACACACATTTTGCACACTTATAAATTCACATTCTGATGGGCCAAGCTACGACTGTCTGGGATGGTGATGTAGGTACAGAGCATGTGAGAGTGTGGTCAAGTAAATGTCTTTTCCAAAACTAGATGAAGGTCCCGTTGTGTCCCGCTCCAGCTCAAGATGCCGTAGGTCCGTTCAGTAACTCTGGGTCTGCAGGTACACCGTAGCTCTATTAACCAGCACTTGATTACTCTGCAGCTTTCATGAAGGACCCGGATGTGTGACCGAAAAAAACTGAATTTAAGAACTCTAAATTGAATGGTGAGCAGTGAAACTGAAAGCATTCAGGAGCTAAATTTAAAGAAGGATGGAATACAATTTCAAATTAAATTAATGCATTTTCAAAATATAAAATTCAGTTTCAATTTAGTGACAGTCATTTTCAAACCAATACATTGGTTTTCAAATTAGGCTAATTCAAATTCAGTTTTTCGGCAGCAAGATACAAAATCGATCCTAGCTGTCACACTTGTTTATCTTTTTCACTAAAGCTTTTTTGTGCATTAGAGAGATACGTCTGTATGCTATATCCACAGCCCCTGATAGCTACAGTCTGACTCTACAAGCTTGCTTTAAACCGCCCACTAACTCATCTGTAGCTGTGAAGGTTCACAGCATCACAATGTCCCACTGATGCTAGATGTTTGAAGCTACACAGTTTGTACCAAAGGATGGTATGGAACAGCAAAAAGGTTGTTGTTTGATTCCCTCAATTCAGACATTTTTTGAACCAACTACTTTGTTTACATAGGAGTCATACATCAGTTAGTCCTTAGGAATTAAACCCACATATTGATGTCAATGTTAGTCTGTGATTTCTTTGTCTTTTTTGCCTTTCAGAGCACAAAGTTATTATTGTGGGCCTGGACAATGCTGGCAAGACCACAATTCTTTATCAGTTGTAAGTATCCAAATCTGACTTGTACAGTAAGCGTCTTTATATGCCCTCCATGTTTGTTTGTTTTTTCCTCAAGTCATATAATGTATTAAAAATGGATGTGGCTATTTTGTGAATGTTGCTTGTGTCGACAGAACCTAAAGATTATTTTTATGTTAATAGTTCAATGAATGAGGTGGTACACACATCCCCAACGATCGGGAGCAATGTGGAGGAGATAGTCGTCAACAACACCCATTTTTTGATGTGGGACATCGGAGGCCAGGAGTCTCTTAGGTCATCGTGGAATACATACTACACAAACACAGAGGTACGAGATTATGTTGGCTCACTCCTACTTAGATAGTGATTCTTGAGGCATCTGACTGACTGAAAGAAAACTCTGAAAACTTCCCCTTACAGTGCTGTTACGTGTGACTGTGCCTGTGGTTTGGCAGAGGTTGTTATTTAATTACTTGTCCATTATTTCTCCCTTTCTTCTATGACTAGTTTGTAATTGTGGTGGTCGACAGCACAGATAGAGAAAGGATCTCTGTAACCAAAGAAGAACTCTACAGAATGCTAGCACATGAAGTGAGTACCGTTTAAAAAGTGACAATGATGCTTATAATTTTAATGTAATTTTATTAGATATATTCAAATTAGTACTGATGGATTGTTGTATTAAGTAATGGAAACCATGTGTCCCAAGCAGCAGTCATTATTTATGAGATTCTGTCACATGATGTCAGAATCTGGTAGAAATTAACTTGATCTCAAGGTGCTTAATTTTTAAATTTCAAATATTGCTGAAAATATACTCAAGTGGGTAGCAATAATTTGACCAGTTAAAACAAATGTAGAGAAATGACTAATTCTATTTATTTAGATTAAAGCAATCCTTGTACTGCTTTGGAATTTGCAGATCAGTTAAACACAGCAAAAACCGCAAATAATGCAAAATGCTATCTACTTGAATCGGTTTTTACAGTAACAGTTTAAAAGTAAAACTTAAAGCCCATCATGTAAATACAACAGATGAAAATTTACTATTTTAATGCCTTTGTCTCCTAATTTAAAACAAAACAAAACATATTTCCATATTAGCAAATCATTCTGAAATATTGTTTTCTGGTTCGTTGTATGTATACTGAATATGAAATGTACTTTCTGAGTTGACACTATCAGTCATTTTTCAGTAAATGAGATTTTGTTTGTACTGTTAAGTCGTCACAGTGTTAAAAATGCACATAAATGAGCAAAAACCTTTTCCTTATCTTGACTTCTTTTGATGTTTCTTATCTGCCCTCCAGGACTTGAGAAAGGCAGGACTGTTGATCTTTGCCAACAAGCAGGATGTGAAGGGATGCATGTCTGTGGCTGAGATCTCCCAGAGCCTCCAGCTTACCTCCGTCAAAGACCACCAGTGGCACATCCAGGCCTGTTGTGCCCTCACAGGAGAGGGGTGAGGATATAAACTTGTTATATGAGAAAATGTAATTTACGTATGCATTAACTGATTATACAGTATTTGCTTTTATGCAGGGAAAATGTGATGAAGGGTCAGACTTACTAAGCTGGGTAAATTAGCGTGAGGCTACAATCTCAAAATTGCACCGGAGGGAGTGGAAAGTTGTACGGGTGATGTACCAACATTGCTCTCATTTATTAACAAAGAAGCAGCCTGTTCATTTGAGAAATTACTCTCCTTCTACCAAAGGCAGCACAAATTAGCCGGTCATAAACAAAGCAGACCCAATGAGGAAGCAAATAATGTACCAGTAACAGTATTACAAGCGCTGCTTTCATGCATGTTATTCTCTCCAGAAACAGCAATTCAGATCAATGAGAGGCAGCTAAAGTAGAATCAATATGTTTCTGTTCAGTTAGAAATAGCTGGGGACTGTATGTGGATAAATCTGACAGCTCAGGAAGGCTAACAGCGTCTAACAATTGACTTTTTGATCTGTAGAAGAACACAAAACATTACTTACCTTCAGGCCTCGGCCCATTTGTATGTTAACGAAGTTTCTGTTTTGTGCATAAATGCATTTTTATTTTGTATTTTTCTCTTTTTTCCTGCATGCTGTTTGACACGGCAGGTATTTATAAATGTCAGCAATATGTCCCATTAATTGCTGTATTCTGGCAAACGTATTAATATAGTGTGTCATTGATCTGGTAATAGAAAGTTAAAGCCGAGCAGTAGCAGAGCCGCGTATATGTGCTACTGAGAAAACATGCAATGGCTTTTGTGAACCCTAGAGCTTTCATCGTGTTAATTATGGAAAGATCTCTGTGTACAAATTTGATGAAAAACTACAAACCCATCAGCCGACTGTATAAAATAAATTAGCTACCTAAAATAAACAATACACGAAACATCTGTTAGTATTGCAGAAATATGTGTGACTTGGCTGTAAAGATTCAGGATAGGGACTTAAAGATGACTTATAGGACAGAGCCAGAGCTTTGGTGCTGGTGCTCAGTTCTTTTCAATTCATGCCAATTATGCACTTGAATACTCCTAGCAACAACTACTAAAGAGCCACATTAGGTGCAAAATAAGAGATGCTTATTCAGGGTGAAATTTAGCAGACTTTGCAGTGAATTTTGTGATTAGTTTAAATATTCTTTTACTAAATAACACCAGTAACAGCTCCAAAGTGTTAGTAATTAGTTTCCCTTTAACTTTTGTTCTTGTACAGTATACATTTTTTTATCTTAATGCTTTCCTCTTTGTTTTTCTCTCCCGCTCTCCACCACCAATGTCTTTTTTTTTTTAACCTCTAGGTTGTGCCAGGGCCTTGAGTGGATGATGTCACGGCTGCGTGTGAGATGATGACTTTGAAAACGTTCATTAGGAGTGTGCCCCTTCTCTGTTATTTCTGCCTCCAGATATGAAAATGAGGATGGGGGGGAGGTCAGTTGATGGATGGCCCTCTCCTCTTCCTTGTGAAGCTGGCATGGACAGACTGCTGCCAGAACTTTATATTCTTCTGTAATAATTTATTTTACAAAAGGCATCTGAACTGAGAACAAAAAAAACATTACCTTTTCTGAAGGACGTTGAACAACAAAGAGACTCGAATTATTTAAAATGAAATTTCTGCACGGTTTTCCTTTGAGCAAAACACAGAGGTCAGCAACGTATCTGCCTTGGAACTCTACATGGACTTATTCTTGAGCTGCGTGTGAGTCTAGCCCATGGTGGCCTTGCAGTATTGTCGAACTGGCTGTGGTGGTTTTTAATTGCCTCCCTGTGTGTACAGTCCAGTATTCTCTTCAAACTTGGTGCCTGCAGCAGAATGTTCAAGCGATTATGGTTGATGGCGACTGAAACATGCAGAAGGGAGGGTAGAATCACAGTGTGCCCTCTTCCTTTCAGTCCTTGTTAATAATCACTGAAATAAAGTGTTTTTATCTGTTTCAGGTGAATTGCATTGTGTCATGAATGAGTATTTCTTTCTGGCGACTCTTCTTTTGAATCTGCTTTTTTCCAGAGACATCTGTGAACCATATTGAATGCTGTGAATGTGACTGGATGTTTTCTTTTTTAGTCCTTTAGGGGGCAGAATGTGTCACATGAGCTTGTGGTCATGACGAGCACCTACAGAAGTACAGTGGAGAGAGCCAAAGTGTAGGAAGGCAGAGGGATTCAGAGAGAGAAGAAGGGACCAGGTATAAAATGTAGGCAGCGCACAGTGCCTGATTAACAGGGAAAGACAAACTTGTGTAAGGACTGCATGGCAGGGTTGTCACAACTGAAACAGAAAAATCAAAACCAGCAGAAACCAAACCCTATAACATGTCCAGGCAGCATGGACATGTTACAGGGTTTGCATTCCCCTTCCATGGTTTTATTTGACATCTGACCTCAGCTGAATCCCAAATCTCTTGCCATGGTTTGACTTGATTATCTTTTTGACTGGGTTTTTACTGGATGCAACAGTGGACATTTGAACCTTTTAATAAGTGTTTGGATATCTGTAGCACTGAGGTCACATTGAGGTGATTTAAAGCATTGTTCATTCCATGAATTTTGCAAATACTGCTATATAAAGTCCTGAAAGTGTCACCAGAAGTAGTACGTCCATTATTTTCTAATTCACCCAACTCTGCAGTTCTTCAGTTGTTTTTATTCTACTCTGTTCTTTAAAAGAGACTAAAAAGTCTCTCTTGGAGCGAAACCAAAGAGCAGTCAGATGCTTTTCTGTATGGTAAGTGTTGACCAATAATTGCAGTGAAGTCCAACATGACCTGCACAATGGAAGGTATTTGATTTTAGTAAAATCTAAAAATAAACACAGACACTTCATATTCACTGGACATGAGCTGTACCTAGGAGTTAAAGTGGGATATGGCAGGTTGTGGGAACCCTTAGATCAGGTGAAGGAGTACAGCATGTGAAAAAGAATAACTTCTAACAATAATTTATATTCTTTGTTCCTGTAGATTTGTTTTCTTTGTGAACATGCTGTGATCTGCTGACACGTGCTCTGTTTGAAATTCATACCAATCAATGACCTTGACCTCAAGGTCAGAGGTCAGCTCTTTTGAAAATAAGATAAGATTTTAAAATTTACACCATAGGTGCATCTACTAGGAAGTTGAGGGGTAGCACTGGTGGTCGTCACTATTTTTTTTCCTCCCTGGGAGACAGGACTTTAAGCACAGTTGCTCTCTTTATGCTCATTATGTTGAAGTTCCACAACCCCAAATATATTATCACCTGCACCTTGAATGAATGACAGGGATTGTATTGTGTTGAGAGCGTCGGCAAGACAGTGGGATAATGTTTGTTTGTAATTTATTGACTACATCTTTCCATGCCTTCAACTGGAAACAACACCAGGCTGCAGCACACTGAAATTTAACTCGCCTTTTTAATTACTCATTAAGCGAAAAAGATGGAATGTCATTCCAGATCGTTCTGTCCTGCTTAAACCTCTGGATATATAGAATAAAATTAGGAAAATTTAGAGACATGGACTCATGTGTTTTGCGTACTCTTTCACTTTTCTCATACCTGTGCTGATTTGTTTATTTAATCATGCAAATGTTTCAACAGATGTGTCATTGTTATTAAAGCTCACAAAGCAGTGACTTTGGTCTAGTAGCATCTCATATTGTCAGACCGTACATGTTTCATTAAAAGCTCTGATTTTATTGTAGTGGGCATGTCAACTCAAAATAAAGCCCTTTCACCAAAATAACAATAAATAGACTAGACGGCACTAAACATTTCATAAATACACAGTGCAGAATAGCAGATTAGTGTGTCCTCAGTTTATTTTGAGTATATGCCAGCCACTGCAATTCCTGCAGAATTTTTAGGTACACTTTACAGGTACTGGGTTGGATCACCTTAGGTCTTCAAAACTGTCTTAATTCTTTGTGGCATCGATTCAACAAGGTGCTAAAAATATTCCTCAGAGGTTTTGTCAATATTAACATCACAGCATCACACAGCTGCTGCAGATTTGTCAGCTGCACATTCATGATGAAAATCTGCAGTTCTACCACATCCAAAGGAGCTCCGATGGACTGAGATCTGATTAGTGTGGAGGTCATTTGAGTACAGTGAGCATATTGTCATGTTCAAGAAACCAGTTTGAGATGATCTGAGTTTTGTGAAAAGGCACATTATCCTGCTGGAAACATCAAGATGGACATGGTCAGCAGGTCGGGGGCCCAAAGTGTGTCATCCTGAACTATTTATTTAAGGCAAGATGGGGCCATGTTTTCATGTTGTTTAAACCAAATTCTAATCCAACTGTCCTAATAATACACCAGAAATAAAGGCTCATCAGAATAGGAAATGTTTTTAAATTCTGCTTTTGTAATGTTTTGGTGAGCCTGTGCGAACTGTAGACTCCCCTTCCTGTTCTTAGCAAACAGGAGCTGCACCCGATGTAGTCTTCTGCTGTTATAGTCCAGCTGCTTGAAGGTATTGTGTGTTCAGAGATGCTCTTATGCATAATTTGATTATAAAGACTGGTAATTGAGGTACTACTATCTTTTTACCACCTTTCTACTGCCTTGAAGCAGACTGAGCATTACTCTCTAACATCTGGCATGAGAGAGACATTTTTTCACAGAAAACTGCAGCTCATAGATATTTTCTCTTTTTTTGGACCATTCTCTATGAACCCTAAATGGTTGTGTGGGAAAATCCCAGTAGATCTCAGTTTCTGAAATACACAGACCAGCCTATCTGGCACATTTCTTCCCAATTCTGATGCTCTGTTTGTATTTCAGCAGGTCATTTCTACCATGTCTATATGTCTCAGTACTTGTTACTACCATGTGAACCGCTAATTAGATTTGTGTTAATGAACAGCTGGTTGGTGAGTGTGTTCAACAACAATGACGCTAATATAGACTGTTCAGTCATCAAAAAAGTCTTTTTTCTGGCAAAGTCCCTCTATGACTGACCATCTAGTTTAATTTTAAGCTTCTTACCTCACTGGGCTTCATACTTGTCCTAGGTGCTGGTGGTTTATCATTGACCCTTGGCAGTGTTTGTGTTGTGGCTGTCTGTCCTGCAGCTGTTGTGTTCTGGTTTCACTGGTCATCAGTCATTTTTTCCAATGACTATGCATCACATAGCCACCTCCTTGGGTGTCTTTGGCACTGGGATGGCAGAATCATAATAATCTTCGATGCACCATAAAATCTGAACTTTGAATAATGCACATGCTTCCAAAACAAACTGCAACTATTAAACAGTTGTTTTTTGTTTGATTTAGAAAATCAGTAAGAAACTATAATAATATAATAAGAAACTAATAATCCATCTGGGATTTGTGATGCCACTGACTGTATTTTTTTATTCTTCTTAGGAGCATATATTCCACTCTATGGGGGCAAGAAAGAAATATCCAAAATTAAAAAAATAAATAAATAAAAAAAATCTAGGCCTGAAATGTCAGGCCTAGAATATTTTTATCTGTCCTCATCAGTGTGTGTATTTACATACTGTATATACCATGGGTAGATACCTCCTGGGGTAACTGGAAAAGTGAGCTCACTCTTTTAAACATAAGTTGTTTTAGTTGCAGTGATGTTGCCAATGAGGACCAAGCAGCAAGCATCCAGTTCGTGAGAGAATGGAGCGTCACCACCACTTTCAAGAGAGGCACACTGAGCGAGAGAGAAGGAGATATTCAGCTGCTGCTGTCCGTCTTTGTCCTCGGGTAGCACCCTGCTCCTGGTGCAGTGAGTGAGAGTAATGATATAAAATACCAGAGAGATAGAGGCACATTTGAACAGAAAATGCAGGGTACTTCTTGGTCTTCTATACATTTACAGTGAAGTGCTGTGTTAATTATAGCTGACACTGGACCTCAGCTGTATGGTTGAAGTCCAGAAATAGTTCTTGATTTATTTATAATAGCAAAATGCTTTATTTTGCATGTGGATCACATGAAACCTGAGTGTTCTGCTGTACCAGTCTGGAAATTCACTGTTTAAAAAAAAGTATCAGCTGCTTCACCTATGTGGTGCTAAACTATATTACTCTGTTTTACAGAATGAAGAGAAAAGGATGACATCTAGAGCAGCCCCTGTGATGGCAGAAATATTGATTTCTTCTCTTGCTGTTTTTAACTTAATAGAAAGCAGTGGCCAGCTGGTGATTTGGCCATTACAGCTTACAGTTTATGCATTAATTCAAACTTCCAAACAAGGTTTAAAATGTATTTTCAGCAATAGGAAGTGTAATATTTTGCACTTTTATGGTTGTTCATGTTTTGAAAATGTCTTCATTTGATGTGCACAAAAAACATGTGACAGTGAGGAATACAATGAATTTTACAATCCTAAAACTGTTTTAGTGGCAATAAAACAGGAAAGATGTATTTTAAAGGATTGCAATGTAAAAAAATTAATTTAAAAAATATATTATTTAGATGTTCCCAGTCCTAATTCCAATACATTAACCAAGATTTTCTTAGACATTTTAATTTCTAAGAGGCTTATTTCTGATTCAAGGGGCATTGGTGGTGTAGTAGCAACACCTTCGAGTAGCTATTCATTTGTAATTCATATTTTTTGGACGCATATGCTAATTTCTTGGTTTGTATCCTCAGCTTGATGTTGACCTGATTCTTAACAGGATGTAGTCAGCTCAGGATCAGCTGATCGATGACCTCAACAGATCTGACACTGAGAACCATGCTCAGCTTTAAGCTAGCCTTCTCCTCGCCGCCTCACGCCTTGGTCATACGTACCTCCATATCTTTTACAGAAAACTGCTGCTTGTCAACATTACACCTGTCACAAAGCCATTCGCGCTGGGTAGCACTGTCACAGTTTGGCTTTACTTTTGTGTTCCTGAGACCCCACTGCCAATGCCCACTGCCTTCCTCATAACTGTACCGCTGATGCATTACCCTCAACAGGTGCTCTTTTCTGAAAGGATCACATAGGTATATTTAGATTTTGAAACTCGAGAGCAGTGCTCTGCGATTGGCTGTGTCAGCCACATGATAACCTGGGTAGAAACCGCAGCTGTGTGCTGTCGCCCAGCGTTTCTCTGGAGGGAAGCTGGGGAGGCTTTGGTGGCTTGGGAGACCAATAAACTTTAACATAACCGGTAAGCAAAGGAAAGGATACAAAAAACAACAAATATCCATGTTGTCTGCACCCTGCATGGCTTTCCATCTGCTTGGAGATCCATTATTTCTATCCTCTGCTGCCATCTGGATCCAAGAATACCCTGCTGAGGAATAAGGAGTGTGAACAATCTTTTACACACTGAAGGAGTAACCAAACAATCCAGAACTACAAGACTCTTCAAATCACTTCAGACAAGGCCGTCCTTTGGATGTATCTGAAATTTCAGCAGGAATCTGAATCTTTTTGTTTTCTTTCCAAAGTCTCAGAAACTTTCTGGCTTTTTCATCCTTCTACCTCTATGATTCTGGCGATTTCTTTAGTTCTTTTGCAGAGAAAATATAGATATATTAATACAAAGAGAGAGCATCCATGTACTAAAAAAGGTAGTTAGTATGCAATCCTATATTTAACCTGCAGCCTCAGAAGGTATTGCATCTCCATTTGCTAAACAGAGTCAGCCAATCAGGCTGTGGCATTAGCTTACATGTCAAATAGCTGGAGCGCTGTTGGACAGCTGTCGCCAACCTTCAGCCAAGAGGCACAAGTCTTTGAACTGTGTTGTGGCACATAAGGGAGGGGGGTGGCAGTCAATCATTTGTAAGGTGTTTTACACATTGTGTTATTGTTTTGTTTAGGAATTGGGCAAATCACAGAGTTGGACTGTCAGTTTGAGGCCCTGTTGGATGGAAAGTGAGGCTTCCTTACTGTCAGAGATTACTGCGAGACACCTTTGCTGGTATGGCAAGGACATTGTTTAAATGCCAGTATGCTGCTGTTATATGTTATATATATGTTAACATACATAAAACATATACAAAAAGAGGAGGGCTGAAATATCCCTGGTGTCCCATTGTATCCCATTTAAAATTTTTGATTTTATTTTGAAAGAACATGTAGAACATTGTATGTTTAACGACACTCTGTGTGTTTTTTATGTGTATATATATATTACTCTTTCAGAGTAACACATACCTGAAAATGTGATCTGTGTTTTGTGTAGAATCTCTCAAACCGTCTCAAAATGACGGAAATTGTAGAGGAATATGAAGAATATGAAGAATATGAGGAGGAGGAGGAGGAGGAGGAGGTTGTGGAAAAGGTAAGTGGATCCCTTCTCAATTGCTTGTGTAAATAAATCCTAAAGTACTGTTGTTGTTGTATTTTTGATATTTTTGCTTTTGATCTGGATAATAGAACTTCAGCTGTGATGTCATTTAATAAATTTAAGTTTAAATTTAAGTCCAGTGGAAGTCCCTATGAATAGTTTGGTCAGTGACGATACCCCTTACAGTCAGCAGTTCATGGAGGGAGACATACAGGACTGCCGGTATATCCTGTTTCAGATGGACTCCTTCTGATGGGTTTTAAGTCCTGGATTGTCTTTAACAGTCAATTAGGAAAAAAAGGTTCTCTAAATTTAATAATGTTATGTTTTATTTGTGTCCTTTTGGCAGTGCAAATACCTTTACCCGAGCCTTTGACATATGGCAGACAGCCACACATGTAAAGTAGATTTAATCATACACATCTGACATGTAAAGTGACTTTTTTCCATAGATCCCAGCATTTGATTTCACTACACTGATTGAGGAGGAACATATCTTGCAATGATCTATTGGCACCTAAATCCCCATAGTGTCCCTCCTGTGTATGATAGACATGCGAAGATTGGATTACATGCAGTTTGGGGGTGTGCCAGTTTCTGGAAGTTACTATTTTCCCATGTGGAACATTTCTCCAGATAGAGAGCTAATATCCCCCATGAGTTCATCACAGTTTTGCTGCTTTTAGAGTCCCTTTTGCATATGAATTATTGTCTTTTTCAGTGTCTCCGTGACAGTGTCTGATGGAAGAGTGAAAGCAGAAGGCTAACATTTAATCCCATATTTCCTGGTGAACTAGGATTAAAGTTAGCCTCGTATTCATTCAACCTTAATATTGCTGATATCTTATAGGGGAGTCTGAATGACTGCTCTTGGTTGTCAGAATATCCAAACCAAGCAATCATTTTTAAAAGAATCATTTAACTCCCATATAACATATCAACTGTTTCAAACAGATTTACTACCTTTTGTGAAAAGATGTAAATCGTTTGGGAGGTAGGACAGATAATTACGCACAAAACCAATACACTCTGATTTCACTAGAACTTTCATCTGTACTGCGGAGAAAAGATGCATTGTTTTTAATAAGATGTAAGACGGCTTCGTATTTAATTTACAGAATGGGGAGGAACATAGTGCTGTCCAGGTCATACATAAAATATGTGCTTAGTTTAATACATAATACATAAACATTGAAAAACTCCTTAGTTAAGTTGTTTCTTTTCAAATTTCTTACTTGTTTCTATATCATAATAATAATAATAAACGCTGAGTAGTTTTTAAAAAAAAAAAATGGCCTCAATTCTCAGGTCATTAAGGAGCAAAGTGTACAGTTCTCTATCTGGCATTCAGGCAAATTTAGAAATGGACTTCTGGAGCACATTGACAGAGAGTGGAGGAAGGAGGAAAGGGAGAGAACATGAGAAAGACAGGGGAGAAAATTAGACGGGCCACCGTGCTGTAAATCAGCCCCTGATAGCCTGGAGCAGGTTAATATCACAGTGCTAGAAATTCGCTTACGGGAGTCGGATGCATGAAAGAATGCAGCCTGCAGAAAGGGAGTGTTTTTGCATTGAGCTGTAGGGATGCTTAGTTACGGTGGTTCATCTACACCTATGGTTCTCTCCTGTCTGAGAGATTCATATACTGAAGCCGCTTACAAATGTTGATAAAAATGATTGAGATGTTCTTTCTCAGCTCTGGTTTTTCTTTCATTTAACCTAGATTTTAAGGTCTCTTGCCTCTTAATGTTCAACCTTATGTTATGTAAACGCGCTTCATCCTAAGAAGAAGGAAATGTATTTTAGACAGGCATGAAGTTAGAAATTAGAAATGCTATTCCTGGATCAGGATGTATGTGAGAGACTGTCAGTGACTGAGTCGTCACTAGAAATTACATTTAAACATTTACATTTGCATATTTATAAAAAGTTTAAGAGAACCCTCTAAATTCTAAATTAACTGAGGTGAGTGGGATTTTTCTTTTATTTAGTTTATTTATATGTAATTGCCAGAAACTAAATACAGCACCTCCACATTATATTAAGTTGAAGGTAGAATGCTTTTTGGTCAGATATTTCAAAATCTGAGCTAACAGAATAAAAACATCCTGTATGGATAGATTCTGTTCGAGCTAAATTGTGGGTTTTTTTCTTGTTTTGTTGTTTGGCTGAATCAGTCCTTTAAACCCATAAGACCTATGTGTGAACAGCCATGGAGATTACAAAGCTGTCCAAACAGCTTGTGTACTGTTGTGTCCTGTAGCAACTGATAACAAAAGCATTGGTGTATGAAATAACAAATAAGAATAGAACAGTTGTCATGTGAGTATGCAGTGTTTTTAGACTTGGTCCGACGATCAAAGATTCAGGCGGTTCGGGCTCACATAGAATATTAATGCTTCTTTATCCTCTGTTTAAAATAAGCTTAATCAGACAGCAACCATACGATTTTCACCTTTGGAAATTTTGCCCCTCCTTTAGGTGATTCTATTTGAGAGGACCGGTGATAAGTAGGTTACAAGTTACACCAAAAATCCCTGATGACAACCCTCTCTGCTTCTACTTATTAGCCTGCCTGGGGGCATTTGCTAGAACAGCTGCTAACACGATACAGTGTAGAGTGATTTCTTACTCGCAGTGCAGAAAGCGGCAGTGGCAGTAATTGATGAATGCCAGAGCTGTGGAAAAATCACCCTCAATCCAAACAAATATTTTGCTGTTTCTCCCATAATCTGTCCTGGAAATTTTGAAAACCCAGAGTGTGTCCTATATTTGTAATATGTTGAGCAGATTTCAACGACGACTGTCACTGAGCACAAGACTCAGTTCTTACAGGTAAAACACCTCCTCCCAGGCACAACGGTTCAGGCAGGGCAGGAGACCCTTGTCTCCCATGGCTTATGGTGCACCCCCTTCTTTTCTGCATGCTTGTATAGATAATGTGCTGTCTTGTTTGGCTTTGGCAGGTTTTTAGAGCTAAATAATAAGTTAAATATTTTAAAATTCAGCATTGTTACTAAGACAATACATGGCTTTTGTAATTTGGTTTTCTGCAGCTTTGCTGGCCAACAAATATAATATGGTAGTGTAACCTTTGTGTATATGGGCTGCTTAACATTGTGTTGCATGCAAATCATTTAAAATGTAAGTGCAAGTTTGCCTTGGGTTTGTCTTTCATTCATTTACATTTCAGCAGGCGTAACCTTGATATACAAAATCTCCATTGTCCTTCCAAATAGAATAAATCATTGGTGATTAAATAATTTCACTAACTCAAGGTGAGTAATTAGAGCAGCGGGAATCCTGCTTCACATTGAAAATGTCAGATCATTGTCCAATCGACACATTTGAATTACAGTGAAATAAAATCTCTAAAAGTCTGCTTTTTGAAAGTATCACCAGTCCTTTTGTTTTCCCTGTCGTTTTCCTTCCTGCCAATTACACTTCCCGTAATCAATAAAACAAGATCCATGTGTTAGTTGGGTTGTTAATTGTATTCTTCTGTCCTCTCCCAGTCTGGCTTGCCCACCAGGAAAGTAAGGAAGAAGGTCAAGGTGGATACTTCCAAGTTCATGACTCCATACCTGGCCCACAGCCAGAAGATGCTGGAGCAGTTCAGCCACGTAAGAAACAAGTTTGAGTTTCAGAGTTTTTATTTGCATGTATATTTATTCATTTATTTGTCTTTTTACTTGTTTTTACTTCTTGGTTGTTTTCCTGCTTTGTATGACATTAATTACTTACTTAAATTCAATGACCGTTGTCCCTGACAGAATAAGTATCGCCAGGCTTATGACATGTCCAGAGGGACACCTCCTGCCATCGTTACTGATACGCCTGAAATGATTCGTATCAGGAAGGCCCAGGAGCAGCTTAGCGAGGTACTCTTTTAAGATATGATGAATATAAAAGATACTTGTGAGGTTATTGAAAGGCACGTTTTATTTTGTGAACTTACTTAAATAAAATAAAATTCTGCGCCCAGCAGCTGATTTAATTTAATGACAGTGTGAACAACAGATTCAGAACAAATTTGCTATGATCTATATTTGACTATAAAACATCAAAATAAGCCTCTGGTCTCAAATTTGATTTGATCTTGCTTTAGTGAGGAGTAATTTGAAATGACATGCGTTATCTTCAGGTTAAATACCGTATGGAGGGAAACAAAGCTCGGACAGCCAGCTTGTATGATGGCGAAGCAAGAGAGATTGCCCATGTCAAGCATGTATCTGAGCTGATCAGCAAGGTAAGTTACCTGAACCTCCCAACATACAAAGAGAATGAATAAATATGACGTTAACGCTGATTGTATAACACAAATGCTGTTGTTATCTCTTGTAGGTTCTGTACAGGCAGAAGTGGGATGAGACCAAGGACAGGTACCTGCTGCCTCCTGATGCTCCTGAGCTGGTTCAGGCTGTGAAGAATGCCGCTAACTACAGCAAAGTAGGTCCAGTGTGGCATACAAGGGCTGACTTTTAAGTCCAAAATTTAAAAATTCCAAAAATGACATTATTGCATTGCATAATTCAATAATTCTGTAATATCTGTTAAAATGTTTTATATTCATGTAGTAAGTGATAACTTTACACCTTGTTCAGAAACTTTACACTGAGGCCTGGGATGAAGAAAAGACCATGTACTACCCCTACAGTGACAGTCCTGAGCTCCGTAGGGTGGCAAAGGCTCAGGAGGTCCTTAGTGATGTAAGTAAAATTTGTTATCTATATCTGTCATGTTATTCAGATTTGAAATGTGTGTTTGTGGTTATTATATCTGCAAAAAAACAAAACAAAAAAACCCACTGTATTGAACCAGCCTCTGCTTTATTATGTCCTCTGTTTTGATATGTCTGACTACAAGAATCAGTTAAGCAAATTATATTATAAGTTGTCAATTATTCAAATACTATAAATTTTAACTATCTCTGCATCTTTAAATTGCTTTTTGAAAAAGCAAAAACACTTTATGCAGACATATAAAATTATGCAAATTATAACATAGAATTACACCACCTAGAGCTTTCTATTTTAGACAGTTACTAGTGTTATTTTTTGTAGTGTTACAAGACAATTGACAATTACCACACTGTTAATTACAAAAAACATATGACGTGTGTAAAGATGTTGAAATGTTCCTCTCAGTGTCCACTTGTTTGTGCTGACTCGGATGTGTCATACATCAGTTTCACTTACATTGAGGACAATTTACAATTAGAGCTCAACTGATATGAGATATACGGAAGAGGATTAGGGTCACTTTTTAATTTTCCAGAATTCTGAGAAAAAAGTCAGACTTTTTTCTCAGAATTCTGACTTTAATCTCAGAATTCTGACTTTTTTTCTCAGAATTCTGACTTTAATCTCAGAATAATTACTTTTTTTCCTCAGAATTCTGACTTTAATCTCAGAATAATTACTTTTTTTTAGAGCCACCCCCATGGCTCTAATCCTCTTCCATACAGATAGGATCACAAAGTATCGACCTGATACTTTTTGAGCTTACCCTTTATCAGTGACGATGATACTTGTTGGTCACCAAGATTTAAAAATGGGCCGGTATTTTTTTTCTTTCAGACACAGGTAACATATTTCGCCAACATTTGTTGTGTGTCATTATTTATGAGTTGTTATTAAGATAATATGTGACTGCAGTTTAAAGATAATAATGTTTTAGTGCCATGACAAGTCACGTAACAAAAGCTTAAGCTCTGCTCTGATCAGCTGGTTGGTGTGATTGTGCTGAAGTTACAGAGCGCCCTCTAGTGACAAACTATAAAACACTCAACAATCGTAACATCGTTGGAGGGTGTTTCTGCCATCTCTTAATGTTTTAATTTGGTAATGCTGCTATATCAGAAAATATATAATATAGAAAATGATATCCGACATGGTGCTATATCAGGTCTTATTACAGTTGTTATCTGTACGTCTCCTTCCTCTTGGGCTCTGTTTTGTTAAAGCTTCCTCCTGATGCACGGAAATTACCAGTCTATTTAGGTAGAGGCAAACTGTGCATGAAAGTCAGGTATTGATGTTGACGAATTGAGCATCTTAGTAAATTTTAACTCCTGCTGTTATTGACAGGTTCATTATAAGAAGGGTCACCATGAGCGCAAGGCCAAGTATACCTCCTTGCCTGATCCTCCTGAATTGGAGCTGGCCAAGAGAGTGTCCCAACAGCGCAGTGATGTAAGTAACGATTTTAAACCAAACAAAACGATGACTGCGGTAGATATACTGATGAATTTTTCTTTTCATTAAGCTATAAATATACATAGATCAGACAATTAAGCCCACAAACTTCTACTGAAAGCAATGTTCAGTGCAAAGTTAATAAGAGTAGAGGAGAATGCACTGCAGACAGTGAGCAGTGACCGGGAAAGTGCACTTTTATTTTAGATCAAAATCCAAAATATCATAAATACAATATGAGCTAAATACACAATTATTTAATCCATTGTCAAACCTTATCTGTAGAGTGTATCTGTTTTCGCCAGAATCATCAACTTTTTTAGGCTTATCAGTGTTCATCCCCTAACTGAACATGGGAGGAATAAATATCTTTGCTTATTTTAGAGTCACAAAACTGGGCCTTGCACAGTGTACACACTGGACCCCCAGACATCAACCAACCCTGAGCAAGGGATCAGTCCACCTGCTCTCTGATATTAGTAGCAACACTAAGCTGGGTGGGAGAGGCTAACAATGACAGGAATTCCAATCATTCCTAATGTGTTTATATAAACATATGAGAGTTATTCATTTATCCCTTAATTTAAAAAAACCCTTCTTATGTTAATTTTTATCTTTTCCTTACAGCTTAAGTACAAGGAAGATTACAATAAAAATGTAAAGGGTCAGTGGTGTGAGACCCCTTACTTCGACGTGGCTACTGCCAGGGTGGCAATGGAGAACCTCAGCGATGTAAGAATTCACTATTTAAAGGAAAGCATTTTCAGATTTCTGCTTTTCTTTGTCATTTTTCTGTACATAACTGTTGTGTGTTTTCTTTTCAGAGAAGATACACGCAACATTATGAGGATACAAAAGACCAAATTTATTTCATGCAAACAGAAACGCCCACTTATGAGACAAACAAGAAGGCTCGTATTGCCGCTAGTGAGGTAAGCGCGAAAACACGCACAAACACAAAGGTAACGCAATATTTTTATAGGCCCTATCTCATGTGGAAGACACGACAGAGAGTTGACCCATGTCTCAGAGCAGTGTGTGAGTCAACAGACTGAGTCCACTGTGACGCAGGGATACACTGCATTGTGCCCACACTGCATGACTGAGAGATCCACATTTGGTTTACTGTCGCCACACACATTCGGTCGGTAGCTTTACTAGCACGCAGTAATAATATGCGAGTCTGTATGACAAAGCTTTTCAGTTGCTCTGCACCTCATAGCCACCCACACGTTCGCACGTAGGGCAAACATGCATCATTTTTAAGAAATGCGAAAGACACACTTCTTAGCTGGCCAACCAACTGTGCCATCATTTTGAACCATGTGAACACACCTCATTATCACACGTTCCTCTCTTTTTTTACTCACAATGATCTGTTTCTGTCTTTAGGTCCAATACAAGAAGGAGTATGAGAAGAAAAAAGCACAGTCTGACTACAACACGCTCCCCGCCACAGAGAATCCTCTATTGAGGCAGCTCAGATATGCTGGCACTATCCTCAGTGATGTAGGTGTCTAAAAAGCCATGTGCAGAAAGTTTATTTTTCTTCTGTGATGAAAGATAGACCTTCTGCATTTTCAGGAAAACTAAATTATAAAATCTTAGAAATAGCAGTGCTAGGGTTAATTCCGTATGTTGCGGCTCTTGTTAAATTATTGCTTAAATTACGCGGCCACTTGCCCTGTGATTGTTAGGAGAGAGTCCAGCCCCCTCCCCACGACCCTGAATTGAATAAGTGGAAGTGGAATACGTAGTGTCTTCTATACACATTGTCATATTAGTAACTTATTAAATCACCCCAGAGTTACTTGCTGTGTTCTCTTAACAAAGATGTGATTAATTCATGTTACCAGTCTTGTTTTCTTGTTGTTTGCAATTACTATCCTGTAGTTTCTCCTGTACCAGAACAACTATGTATGTAGCTGTTCATGTATTTTTTATCTTTGTTTGACTTTCTTTTGTTTTTGCCTTTTCCCTTGCAGAAAGTATATAAGGCTAACTATGAGAAATCCAGGGGTTTCAGCATCAACTACTGTGACACGCCCAAGTTTCAGATGGACTCAGTACTTAAGCAGTTCACTGATGTAAGAGAGCTTGTTGAGTTAAAGTGCTTTCCTTAAATATGAACCACATATGTTTCTCTTTTAACACGTGTTTTGATTTTCTTTTAGGCACATTACAAAGATAAGTATGAAAATGAGGTGAAGGGCCACTACATTGGAAGCTATGAGGACCTTTATATGCTTCACTGCCAGAAAGTCGAGGGAATGAAGAATGAGGTTTGTGCATTAAATTTGAGCATGTATTAATATATTCCTCATCACGTCTTTCTTCATAACACAATATTTGCTTTTTGTATTTCACAGCAACTATATAAAGCTGATTATGAAGACATTAAAACTAGATGCTTCTTTCCTCAAACAATTACGCCTGAATACGAAGCTGTGAAGAAGCTTCAGCAATGTAACGAGGTGAGTAGTCGCTGATTATAAAACTGTTCTTTGCAATAAAAGGTTCTTTTCGGACTTCTTATATGTATATGGACAATTATTATTTTTATTTTGATCCTTTGGTTTTCAGAAAGTTTACCGGCAACATCCAGACAGAGTAAAATTTACACAAGTGGTGGATTCACCAGTTCAAGTTCAAGCCGCCATCAACGCCAAACAGCTAAGTGACGTATGTACCATTTTTGGACCACTTTTCTTGGTGCTAATGTAGGAAACTTTAGAATTTAAACTGGTACAGTAAACTCACAAACACCCACTGAACATTTAGGTGATACCTGCATATAATAGTACTGTAAATGCGACTTTTCTGTTTTCTTGGTGTCCATTTATGGCCTGGAATTCTTGCAAACATGAGCTTGTGTCGATCCAGTTCTCCTAGATATTCAGATCACCTTTAAATTTACTCAATCATCCATGAAGCCCAGCTGTCTTTCTATGGGCGCCATGGAAACTGGAGAGCCATTTCTCTGTAGTATAAATAGAAACAAGCATTCAGTTGGCCCAGAATAAACCCTGTGATCAGACAGGGGTTGGGGAGGCAGAGAAAGCGACAGTCACCACCTCTGAGCCCTGATAGCACACTACTGCCCTCCAGTGACAGAAAGTCGAATAACAGCTTATCAGACACTAGACCCTGAGCAGTACTGACACAATAATATTATCACTTTGTTCTTCTGCAGTTAAACTACAAGGCAAAGTACGAGGAAACAAAAATGAAGAATAGTCTGCCCCCAGACTACCCCTTCTTTATCCAGTCCAGAGTTAACGCTTTTAACCTCAGTGATGTAAGTAACTGCGATATTTGCGTATCCCTAAAATTTAACTCGTGTCAGCTTTGATTTTTCATAAATTTCAATTTCCTGAACTGCACAATTTCTTCTTGCAGAACTGCTATAAGTATGATTGGGAGAAAACCAAAGCGAAAAAGTTTGAGATCAAAGGGGATACCATCTCAATCCTGGCCGCCCGTGCTCACACAAACGCCATCAGCGATGTAAGTATCCTACAGTGTCAGACTTTGTATTTGTATTTCTTTGCTTCAACAGATAAATTACCTGTAGTACCTTTTATGTATTCTAATCCATGATAAATTCTGTTCATATTACTAGGTTAAATATAAAAAGGAGTATGAGAAGAACAAGGGAAAGATGGTTGGTGCCCTCAGTATTAACGATGATCCGAAGATGATGCACTCTGTCCATGTGGCCAAAATCCAGAGTGATGTAAGTTATTAGCTGATGTCATATTTTGATAAATATTAATTTATGGGGGTTAAAAAGAAGGGCAATTGAGTAATCTCTTGTTAATATCTTCACAGCGAGAATACAAAAAAGACTATGAAAAAGTAAAGACCAAGTATCATACACCGCTGGATATGTTGTCAGTCACCTTGGCTAAGAAATCCCAGGCGATTACCAGCATGGCCGGTTACAGGAGCATCAGCACCAACTATTTCCTTCCACCCGACAGCGTCCTGCTGGATCTGGCCAAGAAAGCCAACGTTATCCAGAGCGACGTAAGTCCAAACAGACTCTCGAGACTTGCTAAAGTTTTGCTTTTTTCATCATAATATGAAAACATGTACTGATGTGCTATTTTGAGGTTAAATATTCATCAACATTTGTTTTGGTTTTGTGTGCTTCTCTGCACCAAAGAATGAGTACAAGGCTGACTACAACAGCTACACCAAAGGTACTCCATGGGTCCCATATGGCTCATTGGAAGTGGAAAAGGCTAAGAAAGCTGCCGAGATCCTCAATGAGGTATGTGTGCAACAAGGCCACGGGGTTTATGCACAGACATTCCCCTTCTTTACAAGTGCTCTCATGGTAATAACAAAATGCATATTTCAGAGCTGATAGGTCATTAAAATGATAATATTTATTTATTCTTTTCCTTCAGAAAAAATACAGAACACACCCAGACAAGATCCCCTTCACATCTATTGACGACCACCCCATCATGATGCAGGCCAAAGTCAACCAGCTTCAGAGGAGCGATGTGAGTCCAGTGTCATTGTTCATACTGGACAAACAAATCCTTCTGCATTTTTTCAAGATCCCTTTTAGAAAGATTGCTGTTTGCTCTTACTTTCTTTTAATTACAACCCATGTGATTTCTGCCCCATGACATTTATTCTTTTATAGCGGTTCTACAAGCGAGGTCTAGAGGAGATCCATCAGAAGTACTCTCTGCCCCCCGATGTCCCAGAGTTCCTTCAGGCCAAGTGCAATGCCTACAACATCAGCAAGGTGATGAAAGAAAGCAAAATAAACAAAATATTTTTTCAACTCACTATATAATATAACTGTATATCACCACAGTATGTGTGTGTGTCTGTTCATGTCTGTGTAAAGCTATAATGGATACATGCCTTAAACCTTGTTTATATGTTTTATGTGATTTCAGAATTACTACAAGCTTGCTTGGCAGGAGCTGATTGCTAAGGGTTATGACCTGAAGCCTGATGCCATCCCTGTTGTTGCTGCCAAAGCTGCCAGACATGCTGCCAGTGATGTAAGTTTTCTGAAAGACTGCATTTTATCAAGCTATCTATCAAATTTGCTGCACTTTTTAAATAATTGTTACATATAAAAAACTAGAGAAGCTCTATGTGCTTTAACTCCTAGGTCCAGTACAAAAAGGCTTATGAGAAGGCGAGAGGCCACCATGTTGGCTTCCGCAGCCTCCAGGATGATCCTCTGCTGGTTCACTACATGGAGGTAGCCAGAATGCAGAGTGACAAGAACTACAAGAAGGATTACCACAAGGTCAAGCTGAAGTATCACTCCCCAGTGGACATGCTCAGTGTGGCTCATGCTAAACATGCTTCAACGGTGCAGACCTACGTTGGCTACAAGCAGCACCACCATAAATACTTTCTTCTGCCCGATGCTATGGGTCTGCAACTTGCTCGCACCATGAACTACAATTCCAGTGATGTATGTTATTAACAATGCTTGTGACTTAATGGCAATATAAACCTTATGGACTCTCTAGAAATGGTATTTGGTCTGACAATAGTTTCTTGTTTTTTGGGGGGGGGGTTTCTATTTCTCAGCACAACTACAAGATGGATTATGAGACCTCGGTCAAGGGTACTGGCTGGGTTCCAATTGGTTCTCTGGAGGTTGAAAAAGCCAAAACGGCAGCAGCAGCTCTGAATGAGACAAAGTACAGGCAGCACCCTGACACCATCAAGTTCACCAGTGTTACTGACTCCATGAGCATGGAGCTAGCTAAGACCAATGCTAAGATCATGAATGTGGTGAGAAGGATGAAACAAAATAATGACTTATGCTACATATCTAAACTTTAGTCCTTTTCAGAGAAGAAATACATTCTTGCCTTCACTGTAATTACACAGAAAGAATACAAAGCCAGTGGAGAGAAGTTCATGCACACTTACCATCTCCCTTCTGATGCCCCCCAATTTCTGCAAGCCAGATACAATGCTGCCAACATCAGCCAGGTTAGCTGCAGATTGATTTAAGCACATACGAAACATACAGAGAAATTTAATTGTGAATGTTTTTGTAACATTATTGCTGATTATCTTTGTGTTTAGAATTATTACACTTATTCTCACCGCCAAGATCTGCTCAAAGGACATCACATGAAAGAGGATTCCATTCCCATCGTAGCAGCCAAATCTTCAAGAAACATTGCCAGCAACGTAAGCTGGAATTATGCTTTTCATAATAATTTTTAAATGTAAATGCATTTAATAATATAACGTATAATGCATATCTTTATTACAGTACAAGTATAAGCTGGCCTACGAGAAAGAAAAGGGCCATCACGTTGGCTTCCGCAGTCTCCAGGATGATCCTCTGCTGGTTCACTATATGCAAGTGGCAAAATTGCAGAGTGACAAGAACTACAAGAAGGACTACCATAAGGCCAAGCTGAAGTATCACACCCCAGTGGACATGCTCAGTGTGGCTCATGCCAAGCAGGCTTCTGCTGTTCAGACTATGACTGGATACAAGAAGATCCCCCACAGCTTCTTGCTTCTTCCTGACAACATGCACCTGCAGCTGTGTCGCAACATGATGGAGATTCAGAGTGACGTATGTATTTTTTTTCATCTTATTATTTTTATATATTGGTCTAATCCTGGAACAACATATATAGCATTACATATATGTATATATTTGATTATGACATTCGATTAATTTTGATTATCTCTAAATACCCACAGAATGTCTACAAGTCAGATTACAACAACTACTCTAAAGGTATAGGATGGGTCCCTATTGGTTCTGTGGATGTTGAAAAAGCCAAAACTGCTAGAGCTGCGCTGGATGAAAGAAATTACCGCCAGCACCCCAGTAATTTCAAATATACAAGCAAGACTGATGCCATGAACATGACTCTGGCTATGGCCAACACTAAACAGATGGACATAGTAAGAATCCCTTTTCTTAACAGAAAATACTTATGTAGACATTCTTTTAAAATTCACTGTTGTTTCTTTCTTCTGAGTAGACTGCATACAAAGCTTCTGGAGAGAAGTTCATGCACACTTACCATCTGCCATCTGACTGCCCCGAGTTCCTCCAGGCTAAGTTTAATGCCCAGTCTCTTAGCGAGGTTAGAGTACAGAATATTTTATTGAATATGCAAGTCGAAGCAGTAGCAATTTCCTGAAATTCAAGGTGTATATGAGCATAGTTGTGCAAAAAGTTGTTGTAACACTGTTTATTTGCAGAGTCACTACAAGCACAAGTGGCTAGAAGACATTGCCAAGGGATATGACATGAAGCCTGATGCTATTTCCATCCTGCATGCCAAGCACGGCAGGCATATTGCCAGCAATGTATGTAACAAATGCGTGTAATAAATGTAACTAAATTTAACCGTAAAAAAGAACAAATCAACACATCACTTCTTCATTTAATTTTTTTCCTTTAGGTCCAGTACAAAAAGGCTTATGAGAAGGCGAGAGGCCACCATGTTGGCTTCCGCAGCCTCCAGGATGATCCTCTGCTGGTTCACTACATGGAGGTGGCCAGAATGCAGAGTGACAAGAACTACAAGAAGGATTACCACAAGGCCAAGCTGAAGTATCACACCCCAGTTGACATGCTCAGTGTGGCTCATGCCAAGCAGGCTTCGGCTGTTCAGACTATGACTGGATACAAGAAGATCCCTCACAGCTACTTGCTTCTCCCTGACAACATGCAACTGCGGCTGTGTCGAAACATGAACCTCCAGTCAAGTGATGTAAGTAGCAATGATAGTCATATGCATGCTTTTTTTTTTTTTTAAATAATCAAAACCAGATTTGAATTACAAAAGGTCATTAATCTTTACTTTGGAACTAATTTGCATCATGACTTCACTATTTTTTTCAGAATGATTACAAATCTGACTGGAATAACTTTGTCAAAGGCATTGGATGGGTCCCTATCGGCTCGCTTGCTGTTGAAACTGCCAAAGTTGGTGGTCAGATTCAGAGTGAAAAGAAGTACCGTACTCCTCCATCAAATTTCAATTTTAGCAAACTCATGGACTCCATGGACTTGGCTTTGGCTAGTGCCAACAACCAGATCATGAACAAGGTGCAGTATTTTAAGATGTGTTGCACAATATAGAAATAGTCATGTTCATGAAAAACATTGTGATTGACCCCTTTCACTCATTTCTTATACTACAGAAAGCATACACCGCAGCCTGGGAGAAGGACAAAGTGACCACCCATGTCATGCCAGATGCTCCTGAGATTCTGCTGGCAAAGGCTAATGCTCTGAACATGAGCAATGTAAGGCATTACAAATTATATTTATTCTTATTTATTCAATTATTTATGTTATTTAACATCTATATCTTTTCTCACCATTATGCTGTAAGCCATGGCTATATAATATCAGAATCGTGTTTATTGGCCATGTATATGCACAGACACATACAAGGAATTTGGTTCCGGTAGATGGTGACTCTCAAGCACAGCATTGTATATCTCAACAATGTAAGCAGCACAATTCACCCACACACACACATGGATATATACAGCTACACATGCATACACATACATACACAAACCTACACAAGCTGTGTAAACCAACCATAAATAACCAATCTAAATCTTATATACATAAAATACAGGATGACAGGAATGAATTGAAGTGAAATGAATACCACAGAATGTACATAAGGTGCAGTTGCAGTCTGGCAGTGGGAGCAGTGTGACAGATCAACTGTTTAGGAGGGAGATGGCGAGGGGAAAGAAACTGTTCCTATGTCGGGTGGTCCTGGTCTGCAGGCTTCTATACCGTCTGCCAGAGGGCAGCAGGTCAAAAAGTCTGTGTCCAGGGTGTGAGGGGTCTGTGATGATTTTCCCTGCCCGTTTCCTGGTTCTTGAGAGGTGCAGGTCCTGGATGGAGGGCAGGGGGGCGCCGATGATCTTCTCTGCTGCCCGTACAGTCCGCTGCAGTCTGCGCCTGTCCTGTTTAGTGGCTGCACCATACCAGACTGTGATGGAGGAGCACAGGACAGACTCAATGACTGCAGTGTAGAACTGGATCAGCAGCTCCTGTGGAAGACTGTACTTCCCCAGTTGTCTCAGGAAGTACA
>VUQG01028942.1:0-10031 GCA_015106755.1 Etia nguti | reverse complement strand
CTCTCCCTCTCTCTCTCTCTCTCTCGCTCTCTCTCTCTCTCACTCTCTCTCTCTCTCTCTCTCTCTCTCTCTCTCTCTCTCTCTCTCTCTCTCTCTCTCTCTCTCTCTCTCTATATATATATATATATTTATATATATATATATATATATATATATATATATATATATAAAATCACAAGTTGTTTCAGAAGCCACCAGGTAAAGTATAAATTTAGTCAATAAACTTCATTTACAACCTCATAAAACCTAAACCTGAACATCTTGGACAAAGATTTAATGCCAGATTTAATAACATTTCAATCACAACAAGCAATTCAGTACAAAAATGCGCTATAATTTCAGAGAGTCCAACATGTCCACCAGTGTCAACAAATTCCAAGATAACCAAAGTGTTGAGCAATAAGACAAAACCAAAAAGGAACTCAAAAACAAAAGTAGGGTTGTGTAATTGTTAAAGTACGAGAAAAGAAAAACAGTTGGCACATAAATCTAACAGTTAATGTCAGAGGGGCCAGCGCGGTAGCTGCTTGGGATATCTGATAGCTCGATGTATTTTTCTCAGCAAATTAATTTGTTGTTACAGACATACTATCTGGATAAAATGGCTGTAATCAGCAATGAGGTCACCATTTCTTTCCCAAAACAAAACAGTAGAAACTGGCTCGAACCAGCGTGCGATGCTTTAGATGGCGTTTACTAACTCTGTAAGGGAGTTCTACGAAGCTTGGTCCCTCTGATTGGGTTGTGTTTACAGGGTTAGGTTAAAGTGTGAGTCATGAGGAATGATAATTGGTTGTTTTAGGCATGAGAAGTGAATCAGAGACACAGGAGGGCGAGCACCATCAAGTATGTAACTTTCCCCTTGTTAAAGTGAAGGAATAATTGTGTATTTCCTCTTTTTTTTTTATTGGTTTGCACACACAATTCACCCATCTTCCATATTTCTGTACACACACTGTTGCTTCTGCTAAAGTGAGAAGCTGTAAACAACAAATTTCTTTTTTACAGTTTTCACAATTTTGATTATAATACAAGTCTCAGACTTGGTCCTGTTGTGGCATGCTATTGGCTCATCATTCCCTTACTACACACAGTGGTGTTTTGCTGTAGCTCATTTAATTACAAACATTTACACATTTACAATTTAGGAACCAGTAGGTGTAACATGTGGTGGCCTAGGACCGTATTTACCTCCATAGTAAATATGACTTGTAATTGTAATTGTCAGGTGGAGGAGAGCTCTATATGTAAAGCGTCTTACGGTTAAATTTATAAATAATAAAGTTTTTTTCCTGGGTAAAATATGATTTGAATTCCTTGAGGCTTTTTTTTCCCTCATTGAAACAAGTTCTTTAAAAAATATGTTAAAAAAAAGTTAAAAAGTAAATCATATATGATTTTTTTGTTATAGCAGGCCACACCTGCAGAGTCTTAACATTATCACGCTTGGCCTCAAACTTTAAGGAACAGGAAAACTTTTATTATTTACAAACAATATAACATCAGCAGAATTACATTTTTACAGCTCAGTGCCATAGACAATAACATGAGGGGAAAAGGGAAAAAATATTTACAGTGGAAACCATGGCCTCCACTGCTGTGAGTAGATATGATTCTGGTAAACAGGAATCATATGAGCAGAGCAGAGTAAACACTTAACTGGTTAAGAGCAACATGGGGTTTAAAGTTAAGTGAAAACTGTCTTTAATAAGAGAACTGTTTGCAAGTTGCAGAGCTGAAAATGCAATTTTAAATAAAAAACGCTTGTCAGAGTTACTTGGTGTGACACTGTTACCTCACAGCAAGGGCACTCTAGTGGTCACTGTGACCACTTGGCTGCTGAACTCGGTCAAATTCAGAGAATGAATGTCCTCGGGAGGATCAATACATGTGAAGTACCTCGATAAATCTTTCTTCATTCCCACCGACTCACAGAAATATAAGAGGTATATAGCGGGCCTGTGGGGACAAGGTACAACCAGATAATTACACAGAGAGCAGAAAGAACGGGGCCTTAATCAAATAAATTAGATGTGACATCAAACTAATGTGAGGATAATTTTAAACAAGGCTGTCTCAGAAAAGTCAGAATAATTCAGCAGTGCTGCTCTTCACGATGAAGTGTCCAAAAACCAAGATTGACCCATTATTTTCTCTACATTAGTTCATATTAATTGAGGTAAAACATTTTGTATTCAAATGGGAAAAAAGGTGACGTGAGGAAAACACAAGAAGATGAATCATTTGCAGATTCAAAGATTTGCTTTTACAGTTTTTTTTTTAATTCAATTGCTTTGATAGATTTTTTTGAAAGATTTTTGAAGTTTATTTTCTCAGTTCTCTTCTCTGCATTTCCCAAAACAGCTCATACTTGCAGTCAAAATGAAGTTTTTTGTGTGTAAATGAATACGTGTTTAAAGCCAGGCAGAAAAATGCCTGGACATTTAGTTTGTTTGTTCTCTCTGTGTTTCCTGATGGGCTTGCCCTTCATGTTTTCAGTAACAACAAATGCATTTTTGTATAAAACTGTTATTCCTTCCTGAGAATACAAGTTTAAATGTGGACTCATCATGGGCATAAATGTCACAGTAATTTGGGGCTTTAAATGATTTCTTTGAGCTGTTCTTTGTCCCTCTGACAAAGACCCCAACTAAAATTTGGTTAAATGTGCCTTAGAAAGTTGCACCCCAATCAGATGCTTTTTATAGACATCAACAAGCTTCTGGCATAATTCTGGCTGGATATTTGACCACTGTTCTTGGCAGAATTGACACAGGTCATTTAAATTGGTTGCTTTCCTAGTGCGGATCCAGTTTTTTAAAGAATTTTTAATAGGATTGAGGTCAGGGCTTTTCAGAAGCTTAATGTTAGCCTGCTTTATCCATTTCAAAATCAGGTTTGATGTGTGTTTGGGATAATTGTCTTGAGAGAAAATCCAAAATAAATTCAAACCTGTGGATCCAATTCTTTTTTTAAATTTTTTTTTTTTAAGTGATTAAATATGCATGCTGTATAACCATTCCACCCCGCAAAAAGAAGAGCTCAACAAAACCATTAAAAGTACAAAACTACTGTGACATTCATGACCATGATTAGTGTATGTAAACCTCTGACCACAACTGTATATGAGAGTGTGTACATTTAGGGTTTTACATTCAACATGCAAAAAAAAATGTGTTCTGTGATTTGCATGTTTTGTGAGGGGGTCATTTTTCCTCTAAATGGCTGCACATTACAGTTATAGTTACAGAAAAACTGAAAAAACAAAAACAAAACACATCAGCTATCACTGCCAAAAAACACGTACTGTGGAAACAAAACATCAGTCTGCTACGTGCAATAGAATGCTACAATAACAAAGCTGTGCTGTGAAATCACTGGATCCTTTTGCCCGCAGGCTCTATTAAACCTCACACCTAATGCTCTCCCTTACAAGGTAACAGGGGATTTGTTGCATCCAACCTCTGCACTCTTCTGCATCTCTCTGTATTCTGCTGACTTCCCTTTGTTACACTGCCATATCTTTACTCCTCTTTCTTTTTCACCAGCTAATAAATGTTTGTCTGAGCAGACTCCTTCATATTACATATATACATATACAGATATACAGACAGATAGATAGATAGATAGATAGATAGATAGATAGATAGATAGATAGATAGATAGATAGATAGATAGATAGATAGATAGATAGATAGATAGATAGATAGATAGATAGACATTATTTCTATTCATAATTTACACCTGTGGGTTTGGCAGATTGTGACAGTTAGCGGCAGATGACGACATACTTAATTAAATGATGCTACCATATTCTTAAGATTATGCAACTGATCAATAAATTCTAGTCAAAGAATGAGAAATGTTCTTTCAAATGTGCATGAGTAACAAGATGTTACTGGATTGTTAGATGTCAGTCCTCTCTATATTCTTTGAGAATTGTGCAACTGAGAAGACTAAATTAAGTGGCAGTATCGACAGTCAGCTAATTACCCTGTGACCACAGGAGGGCAGTGTAGTTCAGATGCTGGCTGGGCTCTCGGTGTTTGACAGCACAGATGTTGACAACTTATAATTAGGGCTTGCAGATTGACATCTTGCGCCTGAATAATAATACTTCTCTCTCATTACATTTTAAAGCGAAGCCTCTGATGCATGAAGTTTCAGTTTGTGAACATTAAGGGTGCTTATATATATATATATATATATATATATATATATATATATTAGACGTGTAAATGTTTGTGACAGAATAGGTAAAACTAGGAGTTTATAAAACGAATGTTGCTGTCTGGCGACACACACTTTCATAAACACACATAGATTAAATGTTTCGTATAAAATATGTTTTAGTGGAAATCCTGCTGAGAGTCCCTAAAAAAACCCCTGTGTTTATATTTTCTTTACTAAATAAGAATTTCTGCCAAACAACATGGCAGCTATGGAGTCTATGTTGGAGTGAAGCCTGTGCAGACTGGCACCATTACCACTTCAGCACACTGAACTGGATACCACATCGGATCCTAGTTGGACTGGGGACAGTTTAATTACACGCTCCTTCACTTCACCGACTGCCTTGTGGACCTGATAATGAACACGTCAAAACCTACCAGGAATTGAGCTGCTGTATTAACCACCTTATTAGTATTAACGTTGGCGAGGACACGCTGTATCCTGAGTGCTCGTAAATGATCACAGTGGAGCAGTGTCGCCCCGGCTCCACAGAGCCCTGTCACAGAGCCAAAGGGTAGTTTGTCTGTTAGTGCAGTTACAGAGCACTGGATACACTTAATGTTGCCCTGTAAAGAATTCTGAAAGCAAATAAAAAAGGTTTCCCCAACACTGGCACCTGCTACAACAGGGAAAAGACAACATCTCCCCAGCTTCAGGTTTAATTTTTTAAATAGTATAGAACAGATCTATGTTTAGTGTTAAAACTGATAATCACATTAATGCTGTGATTAATCTCTAAGTGAACGTGCGTTATTTTCAATATGGGTTACAAATAATTTATTCGATTTATTCAGTTTATGAAATCTTGCTCATCTACTGCAGATCGCCTGCTTTTTTAAAATTATATATTAACCCATAATGATTATTCTGTGATGATTTATGTTCAATTTCAATGAAACAAATGAATCCCAAGAATATTTCTTTCTGTTCACAAAAGCTTTGTTGCCCACCTAAGCTGCTTATTTTCCTTTATCTTTCCGCTACACTGATGTAGGACCTACAAAAATCTGCCTCCCTCCGGTATCAAAGTCTACAAGCAATTTAAGAAAAAAGAAAATTAAGTAGCTTCTATGTCTCTTCAGCTTCAGACTCACCTCCAGGCCGGTTTTTCCCTCAGTCAAACTCACCAGGCCAAGGCTGACCCCGAGCCCACAACAGCTCGTGGAATCTGTCTGAACCCTCCATGCCAGCAATGGAAATGCTTGCACCGAGTTCAAACACAGAGAAGCTTTCTGTCTTTTGTTCTACAGTCCCAGCCAGCACACTTTCAGTCTTACTTGCTCATTAGCTAGCTTTCTATTGTATTCTTGCTTCCTATGCGAAGGCAATAGCCCTGGCAAACAGTTTAGCATTCCTGCATGGCAGACTTCCCACAATGAAAACTGCCCGATCACAGATCTGACCACAGAGGAGATATGACCTGCTAATGCCCCCACCTCTTACTTGACATGAGTGCAGGCCGTTTCCAAGCCTCTATTTTGCACAAAGATATGTAGATTTTTTTAGCTTATAGGTGGAATAAATAAAGGGGGATGCTACCTATGGGCTTTATTTCTGCTTTCACAATCACAGGTGAGCTCAGTCGTTAGCTTGGCAAGTGAATAGAAGCCCCCAGCTAACTCACAGAATAAGGGAACACTAGGTTTGACAGAAGCATTAATATGCAGGCTGTCAGTGTCTTTTATTGACACTGCTTGCACAATCGGACCAATAGTTTCAGATGAAAGCTGATAGCTAGATAAGGAACAGCCTGATGGCTGTGTTTACCTCTTTACCTCTTGACCTGCACCATGTGGCTCCTATGCTGACATAAGTGAGGCAGCTTGTAAAGGAGCATTGCTCAGAGCCCATTTCTCTTCACCTACTTCACACAGCGATTATGTTAGCACAGGCCATAACAGAGGCTTTCAGGTGCATTAGGGGCTTTACATCTCTATGCCATCACTGTGATCATGTCAGCAGAGCAGGTTGTGTGGTCAAGCGCTGTGTGTTCCTGATCTTACTGCTCAGTGCAGTAGTGAGTCATTCCCCTGAGGAAGGTTGCAGGTTCTCTGCTGTCGATCATAGAAGTGAATCCACACCCTGTACTGTGTGCATAGGAGCATAGGACGTGAAATGACCAAAGATATTTTCTGCATTAAAGTCATGCAGTTGATGGTTGTTTCTTTGATTATCAGTGATAATGTAGCACCTCAACATGAGCTGATGTGCTCATGGGGAATAGGCTGCTTTTGTCAGCCATGAAACATGACAGAGGTTTCAAGCCTCCATCTTCACACAGTGCTCAGGTTGCAGTTTTGCTTTCAGCCTCTTTAACATGTTTGGTTGAGAGGGTTAGCTATTTTTTTCCCACTGAAGATCGGCCGTAGCTCAGGCTGCTTCCACGTCAGTGATGTCAACACAATGCACAACAAATTCTGAAAGCAACACAATGCTTTGGCATGTGCAGCTGTGCTGCGCTACACCTACAGGTTAAAAAAAACAAAACTGTTTTTTGGGGGGGCTACACATCCCAAGAGTGGCTCTTAACCTGCATCTAAATATAGTGCTCAGTGTGAAATGTTTAAAGCCTCTGGACTACAGAGGTGATAAACTGAATGTTTTGTTTGTTCATTACTCCACATGAGAAAATCGTCAACAATGGATGCTGGCTGGAGTAAAAGAAAACCTTAACCAGGATGTGATACATGTTATATTATCCAAGCAGCGATGTCCATGCTTTGCTGAACAGATCTGGCAGGTCTTTCGCCAGCCTGTCGCTAACATGTTCTGATTGTTTGAATGGGCCCAGGGCTTCTGGGGTCTTATGACGACCCCCATTGAAGGGTTTTTTGGGGGGTCATTTTGCAGCCTTTTCAGGACCTTGCCTTCAGTGGTAACAAATGACAGTCTGTTAGAGCTGGAAGCATGTACAAAATAAGAATGGTTGTAAATGAATATGACTCCAGTTCTATGCATAGGAGCATTTTCCTCTAATTGTAGGGCCTGCTGACTTCCTCTCTGGTGTATGTCTCTGAATTCAAAACATTATCAGTGTACAGTGTGTGCTGAAGTTCTACAAGGGATGACAGATAGTTGCTACCCCCCTGAATGGGTCCTGAATCCATCACCTCCCATGGCTTTAAATCAATTGAACATTAGCGAAGTCGCATAAATTGCAAAGGACATACTCAGAGGACTTGAGTCACATCTACAGTATAGCAGAATCAAATACTATTTATTTGCCTTAGAAACAAACGACATGTCACTGACACATCGTGATTTTTTGTTATGGCTTTTGTGTCTTTCTGATGTCTGACTGATAAAAACTGTACTTTTTCAGTGACTCATCAGAACTGGACTGCCACTTTTTGGAATGACAGTGTAATAGCATTGCTTTATCCAGGCTGTTAAAACATCATACACTAAAAGCTACAGCTGCACTGAAGGTCGTGTGATAGGTCAGAGTAACAATTGGCATTGTGCGCTTACTGGAGTCTTTCCAAGGTGCATGCCAGCCAGACAACAGACTAACTCCAAAATAGAAAACTGCACAGGTCTTAGATGGTTTGAGAGCTTGAGTGTATGTGGTTGGTCATGTCAGGAGTTGTTGCTGCAGCCTGCTAATGTGATCACCTGACAGCATTTGAGGGGGGAGGAGGCAGTGAGCTATGTATGGCTGGATCCATTTATACTTGGGCTAACATACACTGTTTCCATCTGTCTCTGTGTAGGTTCGCTCAAACCAGACACTGACAATTTAAGTCATCTCCCATTTGAAAATAATGAGGAACAAACTGCAGCCATGACTAATTATTTCTGGAGCATTCACTCATCAGATTGTTTTTTTACGATTTTATGCACCATGTCCTCCACGAGGCCACAGTCAAGCAGAGCAACAGAAGAAGAGCGTACCAAATTATTTTTCTGTATGTGTCTCTTCTCTTGTGTTTCATTGCATTTTAAAGACAATATCCCCTTAATCATAAATTATCATTTAGTTCCTTCTCTCCTTTTCTATTATTTTTACAAACTGTTACTGACAATTACCTCATTTGTTCATATTGTCTGTGACATCATTCCTAATGAAAGAAATTATAGTTAGATCAAGATTTAAATCAAGCGCGGCGTCCTGAATATCATCACTGTTGTGAAATTACATTATTCAGGCTCCTACAAAACTGATGATTAAACGAGTTGTTTCAAATTATTCAGTATTTGTACTTCCTGACAGAGGATTTGCCAAACTTATTATGTGGATATATTGACTTAATTAGTTGCAATTTTTGTCACATGAGCTTGATGGGAGCTCTTTAAAGGCAAGCCAAGAGCAGCTGCTGACTAGCATCTTTCCTTGAAAAGACATGGAGATGTAATCATGATCAGTCTGTAGGGTGAAGACATGGAGCACATCAAGCATATATTTATTAAAACAGGCAAATTTATACATTTTCTCTGCTGCACAAGCTGTATCTGCTATTTTTTCACACTGCTTTCATTCTTGTGTATTTAGGTACAGTTCAAATTTCATCCTCCACACGTCAAGTGATGCAAAATCAACATAGATTGAAGCACCAGAACAAAAAATCAAAATACTCCACTGAATCAATGCCTACCTTGCTCACCACTTACCTTTAGCCCCTCGAAAGAAAAATGACAGAGTTCTGAAAATTCAGAAAACTGCGACTGTTTAATCACAGCATTAAAAAAAAAGAGAGAGAGGAGCCCTTTTTAGTCTTGGAGGAGTGTAGACAATCAATTGAAGATTGCCATCTTTGTAATTACGATAATAATCATTATTTTTGACTTCATTTTTACCTGCTGTGGTGTGAACCAAAGAAATTAGATGTTCATAGCATATCAGCCTTTGGATTTTGTGATTTTACACACTGTTAAAGTTTTAACTATATGGACAAATGTCCTTAATGAAATATGAGCATAGATCAGACTTATTTGCACAATCTTCTATAGATGCAGAGAAAAGTGCTTTAGTGATGGAATAATGATGTACAAAAATACTCAAAAAGGGGAAAGTGGTAACAAAGATCTACAAACTTTTAGAATATCCAATCCACGATGCATCTGTGAACATACTCTTTATGAGCATGAATAATGAATAATGAAGTCTCCACTGGATCTGTGAATGGACGGCTTGCAAATAAGTAGTCATTGCAACCAAGGCATGCAGAAGAGTGCCTATAAGCACAACACATTGAACCTTGACTTCAATGGGCTACAGAAGCAGAAGACCACATTGGGTGCCACTCATGTCAGCTAAGAACAGGAATTTGAGACTAAAATTACATAGGCTCAGTAAAAAAAAAAAAAATTGAACAACAGAAGATTGTTGCCTGGTCTGATGAGTCTAAGGAGCTTGGAAAGAAAAGCATCTGGACTTATTTAAGTTGCTTGAAGACGTTTCACCTCTCATCCGAGAAGCTTCTTCAGTTCTAAAGGTCAAATGGTGGAGAGTCCCAGATTTAAACCCAGTGGGAGTTTAAATCCCAAAGAGGGACAAAGGACCCCCTGATGATCCTCTACCTAATCACATGAGCCAAGGTGTGAAAACAGGTGTGGGTCACAATCAGCCAGGGTTTCGGGTGAGCTCATTGTGAAACTAAAGACTAAAGTTACATAGGCTCAGTAAAAAAAAAAATTGAACAACAGAAGATTGTTGCCTGGTCTGATGAGTTTCAGTTTCTGTTTTAACATTCACATGGCAGGGTCAGAATTTGGCACAAACAACATGAACACACGGATCCATCCTGTCTTGTATTAACAGTTCAGGCTGTTGGTGCTGGTGTAATGGCCCACTTTGG